>NW_024121188.1:14809315-14911815 GCF_016745375.1 Pimephales promelas
TGCTGGCAAAGTTAGGTATAAACCTTCTGTACCAGCCGATCAAACCTAAAAAGGATCTGACACTTTTCTTCGACGATGGAGGTGCACATGACAAAATTGCTTGTAGCTTGTCCACTTGAGGTCTCACTGAACCTCCTCCAGCAATGTATCCCAAGAAAGAAACTTCCTGTCTGGCTATCTGGCATTTCTTGGCATTTACCACCAGACCTGCCCGCTGAATTCTTTCAAACACCTTTGTCAAGTGTTCCTGATGCTGTTCCCAAGACTCGCTAAAGATGACGATATCGTCAATGTATGCTGCTGCAAAGCTGTCCAGACCCCTCAGCACTTGATCCACCAGGCGTTGGAAGGTTGCTGCGGCCCCGTGCAGACCGAATGGCATATACTTAAAATGGTATAGCCCTGCTGGAACACGAAAAGCAGTCAAGTTCTTAGCAGAATCAGTTAAAGGAACTTGCCAATATCCTTTGCACAAATCTAACGTTGTTAAATACTTAGCTTTGCCTAGTTGTTCGATCAACTCGTCGACTCTCGGCATCGGATAAGGGTCGAAAGATGATACTGCATTCAGTTTCGAGTAATCAACGCAGAATCTGAGCGTGCCGTCTTTCTTGGGTACCAATACCACTGGGCTGCACCATTCACTTGTTGAGGGCTCGATGATATCAGACTCCAGCATCATTTGCACTTCCTCTTTCAAGGCAGGGATCAGGCGTGCTGGCACTCTGCAGTGACTTTGCCTGATCGGCTCTGTTGCAAGCAAACGAATATCGTGATGCAAAAGTTTTGTTCTTCCTGGTTTGTCAGAAAAGAGACCCCCTGGAACTAGACTCTGGAACTCTTTTTGCTGTTTGGGTGTTAGATGATCAATTAGTGGGAAAGTTGAATTTGAACTAACAGGAAAATATTGTTCCTCCAATTCCTCTTCATCCTCCACTTTCCTCGCCCACAGCTGCTCTGACCATGAGCCTTTTCTCTCATTCCAAGGCCTCAAAAGATTAATATGGAAGATCTGAGACTTTTTTCTACGGTCAGGTACAGCAATCTCATAATTTGTGGGACTCAGCTTTCTAAGCACTTCATATGGCCCTTGCCATTTGGCCAAAAGAGAACTTTCTGTAGTAGGGAGCAATAACAATACCCTCTGCCCTGGGCTCAGTGTTCTTTTCCTACTTGACTGATCATACCAATGTTTCTGTTGCTGCTGTGCTTTTGTCATGTTAGCCCTCACAACCTCGGCCATTGAGTCCAATTTCTCCCTCATCTTCATGACATATGACAAAATGTTTGTTTTCTCACGTGCATTATCTCCTTCCCAAGCCTCTTTTAGCACATCCAACGGTCCCCGAACCTGACGTCCATATAGCATCTCGAATGGCGAGAAGCCTGTTGATGACTGTGGGACTTCACGATAAGCGAACATCAAATACGGCAACCATTGGTCCCAATCAGTTCCTGTATCAGACACAAACTTTCGTAACATGTACTTCAAGGTCTGGTTAAACCTCTCCACCATACCATCGGTCTGAGGGTGATAAGGAGTGGTCTGGATAGGATGTATGCGCAACATTGAGCAAACTTGTTTCATTAACTTAGACGTAAAATTAGTACCCTGGTCTGTGATTATCTCTTTAGGCAATCCTACTCGAGAAAAAAGTTGAACCAGTGCATTGACAACCTGCCTTGTCTTGATGTTTCTGAGAGGAAACACCTCTGGATAACGCGTAGCGTAATCAGCAACAACAAGAATGTACTTATTACCAGATCTACTCCTTTCCAAAGGTCCTACGATGTCCATCGCAATACGAGAAAATGGTATGTCAATAATAGGCAAGCTTACCAGAGGTACTCTGTCACTCTTTTTAGCTGGTCTCACCATCTGACATTCTGGGCATGATTTACAAAAATCGATAACGTCTGTATAGAGCTTAGGCCAAAAGAACTTACCAGCAATTCTCGCCAGTGTTTTCTGCTGGCCTAAATGTCCTGCCCAAGGTACGGAATGTCCCAATTGTAATACCTTCAATCTCATAGACTCTGGCACCACCAATCTCTCA
Source organism: Pimephales promelas (assembly GCF_016745375.1). The sequence continues at coordinate 14,811,373 of NW_024121188.1, forward strand.
CCTTCAGCACTTATTAAGTACAACTTGTCATCCTTGATCACCAGTTGATCTTTCTGAATTAATGCCGACCTTGTACTATCAGCCTTAGCTTTCTCAAACAACGGTTTTAAAGTTTCATCCTGCCTTTGCAACTGCACAATATCATGAGGAATTTGTTCGAGATCATCTGAATTCGGTTGTTTCACATTTTCAATTACCTCAGTACCCATTACTTTATCCTGCCGTTTCTCCCTCCTGGATTTCCTGTTTTTGGAAGCCACATTGAATGGTAAATCTTGTAAAAGTTGTTTAGTAACCTCTTCTTGATTAGCCTGTGCTCTGGTTACAACCCTTGCATCTGCTACCTTGTCATCACTCTGCAACAAATCCACCAACACAGGTATATCTCTGCCTAATATCACTGGATAAGGGGATTTGTCAATTACTCCAACTGATAACTTATAGGCTTGGCCTTCAATTTCAATCACCATCTCCGTTTTAGGATACTCTTTTTCATCGCCATGTATACAACAGACTCTCAGCTTATCCTGTTTCAGCACATTTGACTTTCCCAAACACTCTGGTCTCACTAATGTCTGGCTTGAACCTGAATCAACCAATGCTTTAAACAACGTATTTCCAATCTTCACCTCCACTACTGTGTCTGTGTTCAGTTCAATCTCATTTAGCTTCACAGAAGATCTTAACTCATAACACAAGCGAGTAGCAGACATGTTTTGCACTGGACACTCAGCTCTTTTATGCCCTGCCTGACCACATGTATGACATATTATCACAGACCTTCTGTTATACTGGCTAACTCCACTTGCACGCATACTGTTACTCAGAGTAGAACTATTTTGCCATGTCCGTCTATCAGCATCAAAATTTCTCAGACCACTACCCTTAGCATCCCCAGACTTACCGGTTGGGCTGTGGTGGATGTCTCGCCATCGTCTCGGCTGATGCAGTGATCGCCTCGCAGCCATGAATGTCTCTGCCAGTTCTGCCGCTTGTTGACACGATGTAGGGCCATTCTGCTTCACCCACGTTCTTGCTTCTGGGTTCAGCAATTTGAGAAACTGCTCCAGTACTATTTGATCACCAATTTCTTGTTTAGTTCGACGTGAAGGGACCATCCACTTTTCGTACAGATCTTTCAGTCTCACATACAGTTCACGTGGTGTTTCATCATCACCTAGACTGTACGCTCTGAAACGTTGCCGAAAGGTTTCTGGATTAATTTCAAACTTGTCAAGTATCGTCTGTTTAACACAATCATAGTCCATTGAATTCTCAGGCTCCATAGCCACATACGCTGCTCTTGCTTTACCTGTTAGTAACGGCAGGAGATGTAACACCCAGTCCTGACTCGGCCATTTGCACGCTTGAGCAATACGTTCGAAAGTCATTAAATAATGCTCAATATCCTCATCACTTGACCAGGGCAGCATCCTTGGGCAGTTAAAACTTGTTAAACCATAATCTCGTCTTCCCGTTGTGACCTCATCTGCTGCTGATGTCGTCGTATCACCTAGTGCCTGTTGTCGCCTGGGACGTGTATTTGCATCCGACCTCAACTCTGTAGCCTCTGTGTCACTCACTGTTGGCACCCCCCTTGCCAGCCGATCCTGTCTTTCCTGGTGAACTTCGGACTGTAGTTGTACGAATTGATGTTGAAGTATCCGATATTTGTGCTCGTGACGTTGCGCTTCTTTTTCCAGCCTTTCTTCTCTTTGCTGTTGGCTATGCAGAAAGTTTTGCAGCATTATAGCCATCGGCTCTGACGTACTACCTGAAGTCCTTTCATCGTGCATTGGAGATGAACTCGTTGCCTCCAGTTCCTCTGCTGGTTTACCCTCATCTTTTCCCCTAGCTCCATCTTGCCTCTTTGGTGGCATTTTCCCTTTGACCAGAGATCAACCTCTGCCACTTTCCTTTAAACGATGTGCAGCTGGGGCAGCATGATTTCCACTGCATGTGTACTCGTTTCCCTTTTAAGGCCTGGAACCACCGCTGCCACCATGTGTCGGGATGTGGTTTCAACTACAGCCGCCTGATGTTAGAATGCCACACTGATTTGTTGTCAGAGGTCTAGTTGAATACCATTACCCTGAGTCGTTGCGTCAATTTATCTGCCGATAGGCCCGGGAAAGGATGGAATAACTGGAGTACCATGCAGGAAATCGTTGAAGGTGAATTTATTGAGGACAGCTGTCTCAGCACACGTGCTCCAAATCAAGTTCAAAAATAAACAAAAGAAATCATCAAAAAAATAATCAAAATAAACATTACAAAACATAAATAAAACATGCTGAAAGCAGCAAAAACATGGCATCAAATCCAGCCTCGAGGAACAAACCTCTGACAATCACGACACATCCTACAGCATTGGACTGTACTAGTACTGGCACATGGCCCGTCTCTCCCCACTCAATTAGCCTCACTCCTTTATATATGCTATTTTCCCGCCAAAACTAGTGGGTCATACCAACTGTAGGGGTCGAATAACTCCCCTGACAATGGAAACATTCAATATCAGTGTTCTTGCATATAAATCCAAACAGATACATAATCACAAATAATATCCTTAATCAAAAATAAACAATATGAAAACAATTATAACATTAAACAAAAAGACAATGTAAACAACAACACTGTGAACGGATGTTCACATGGTGATAACCTACAGGTTCATCATCACAAGAACAAACAGGAAAAATGAGCTGGTGACATTATTTGTGTTTGAGTGTGTGAGCGAGCGAGTGTGTGTGTGGGTGTGTGATCCACAGAGAGATATCGTTTTTTTGTGGTCTTTTTTTATCAATGAAATTAATCTAGCTACCACATTTTAGTTCGATAATGTTTTTTATTTTAGATTTTGAATTTTTAGGGGATTTATGGTACTAAATTATATTCACGCTGTATTTATAATCCACTTTTTGATCATAGACGTGAAAATATCATTTCCAACTTAAAATGTACCACTTTCATAGAATGCTTTAGAGAAACAGTCTGACGTTTTCTTTTTTCAAAGACGACACTTGGCAGATTATTGTGTGATTAAGTGATTTATGAAAAATAAAACATGTCTTACTCTAAAACGGCGAGAAAATCAAATCCATATATCTAAACAAGTTATATAAAAAAAATTGAGCCTTATTTCTCAAAAAAGTTTGATTTCAGTCAGACTGTGTTGGCCGCAGTACCAAATGCTTCCACTAGAGGAAATTTTCCCATTCATTTCAAATGCTCTCATTTTTGACCGCGAGGAACGCTGTGACTATTTTCTTCAGGAGCATTTAACCTGTTCATGATTTTTCTTGTGTTCACATAGCCCTTTACCGAGTTTCGTACCATTCCGATAAAGAAAAAAAACTTAAAATAAACAAAAAACGTTAAGATTTTCAGTCAAAAATGACCAAAGAGCCCTACCAGATGATCTGATCATGTTTTCTCCTCTCTTGATCCCACAGACGAGTCTCTGAGCTCCAAAACCAGCCTGTTTTTCGTGATCTCCAACGAGGGCCACCAGAACCTGCACGTGTCCCAGGCGAGCCTGTGGTTATACTTCAAACTCCTGCCTAATGTCCTGGAGAAGGGCTCTCGGAGGAAGATCACCATCAAGGTTTACTCGCAGGAGCCGGGTGTCGGGAGCAAGTGGAACTTGGTGGAGAAGCGCGTGGATCTTAAACGCAGCGGCTGGCACACGTTCCCGTTGACGGACGCCGTGCAGATGGTCTTCTCCAAGGGCGATCGGCGGCAAAACCTGGACGTTCGGTGCGAGGGATGCGACAAGGTGGGAATCGTGCCCGTTTTGGTGAACACAAACGACGAGTCTCACCGTCCCTTCCTGGTCGTCCAAGCGAGAGCTTCGGACAACAAACATCGCATCCGAAAGCGAGGCCTAGAATGCGACGGGAGCAGTAGCTTGTGTTGCCGACAACAGTTTTACATCGATTTCCGCCTCATCGGCTGGAACGATTGGATCATCGCCCCGTCTGGGTACTTTGGGAATTATTGCGAAGGGAACTGTCCCGCGTACATGGCCGGGGTTCCCGGATCGGCTTCGTCCTTCCACACCGCTGTGGTGAACCAATACCGCATGCGGGGAATGAGTCCAGGATCCATGAACTCCTGCTGCATCCCCACCAAACTGAGCACCATGTCCATGCTGTACTTCGACGACGAATACAACATCGTGAAACGGGACGTTCCCAACATGATCGTCGAGGAGTGCGGCTGCGCTTGAGAACAATATCATAGTGAGAAAGTAATATTTATGACTTAAATGAGTTGTTCACTTCAGATTTAAAATTTCTTGATGACTAGCTCACCCACATATCATCCATGATGTACATCTTTCTTTCTTCAGTCGAAAAGATAATGGACTTCAATGGGGTCCAAACGGTTCAAGGTCCAAATGAGAGTTTCATTGCAGCTTCAAAGTCTCGACACGATCCCAGATGATCAATAAGGGTCATATCTAGACAAACCATCGGCCACTTTCTATTAAAAATAAACACTTTTTAACCACATGTGCAATCGTGCACATCCACGATTTCACGCATAATCACGTTGCGTAACGTAAGCGGAAAATATCAAATTTTCTCCTCCGACTTCAAAATCGTCCGACATCGTTGTTTTACCTTTTATTTATTTATTTATTTATTTTGTAAATGGCATTTGACATTTGTTCGCTTTGTAAACACTAGATCTACACTTACGCCTACGTCACGCTTGACCTTTCAACGTGATTACGCGGCACAAACCAACATTTGTGGTTAAAAAGTATATAAATGTTTATTTTTTTTAAATTAAATGGCTGATCTTTTGTGTAGATAAGACCCTTATTGATCATCTGGGATCGTGTCGAGACTTTGAAGCTGCACTGAAACTCTCATTTGTACCTTCAAACCGTTTGGACCCCATTGAAGTCCATTATATGGAGAAAATCCTGAAATGTTTTCCTCAAAATCCTTTGTTTCTTTTCGACAGAGGAAAGAACGACATGAATATCTTGGGTGAGTACGTTATCAGGAAGTTTTAATTCTGAGCTGGACTAATCCTTTAAGGCGCGGTCTAATATTATGTGCAAAAAAGGTCGAAATGTGACCGTCACACATCCACACTCAAACACACACACCCCAACTCTTCCACGCATCTTTGTACATATATTTATGTATGTTCTTTAACCATCGAGTGATTTAGCTCCTTTCTACAGGTTTGTACGACTCTTTTACATTAAAGCGACGGGAACGTCTTTAGAAATAATGGAACGAACTGAAAGAGGTGATCTTAAAGACATGTATATCCGTGTACCTGCCCAGAACTGAATCGAAAAGCACTGACTATCTTCTCAAAACAACGTCAGCACTTCCCACAATGAGTGACAACCAATCCATTTCAGAGCGTCTGCAACACAACGTTTGCGGTTTCTCGAGGTCTATTCATAAGTCGTGTCTCGGGAACCTGATTATTCACGCAACAAGCCGAAGACACACCGAACGGCGCGCGCGCGCCCTTGAAAACACCAGTGACTCGAGCGATCTCATGGTGCAGCATAGCACTTGCAAAGAAATATTGTAAATGCACAATATAAAGCACTTCGCCTTCGAAGGTACCAAGTGGTTCACAATTCTTCAGAAATAAGTGCCGCACAAGCTATGCAATGTATAGTAGTGACCTACGCCGGATGACCCACACTAGCTACTTGTAATGAACTGTCGTCAATACTTGAAATGTAAACTTTCGCTTCCTTCTCTGAGCGGATGGTTGTTACAATGTTTGCACTGAAGTTGCATTATTAGTAAAGAAGAAGAAAAAAAAAACCTGCCATTGAAAAAAGAAAGTTATTTTTATAGAAGCAATTAAATGCTGTTCAAGTGTATTATACCGAATTATGGAACCAAAGAGGCCAAGACTTTAGCTATCGTGAGACGACGAGGCCATCGGATTCTTTTGTAAGATACTTTTTAAAGGCCTAAACGATGTATCAGGGTACAATAGAATGGATTCCATTTCCAACTTGTTTTTGTACAGTAGATAAATGGAATATTTCATATTTTTCCATCAATTTTAATTGTCTTTTTTTTTTTTTTTCCAGTTTTCTATTTAATACTTCTAGCATCTATTCCGGAATCATTTAGAGTCAAACACATGCCATCTCTGTACAGCTTATGTAAGATAAAAATGCTTTTAAATATTTTGTTCTTTGTAACTATTATGAAATAAATTTCTTATTCTGCATCAAGACGGACTGCCTTGTGTTACATGTACATCATACACTTCATCATCGGTTCATGCATTCCCTGGGAATCGAATTTTAAGAAATATACCGTGTTTGCTCGAGCAAGCCTCACTATGAGTTGCACAAACCGGTAACCCTAAATATTAATCTGCGGTGTGTATTTTGCATGGTTTGCGCTAATTCACCAAAGAAAACTTCCAAAAAATATGGAAGTACTCTTAATTACACTTAACTAAACAATGCTGGGTTGTTTCAACCCAAATTTGGGTCAAATATGGGCAAATGTGTTTTTTTTGTGAGCCATGTTTTGGAAAGACACACACAACCTCTCAATCTGGGAATTATGCTGTTAATCACTGTGAGAAACCAGTGGAAGATGAATGTTTAGACGTCAGATCAGAGCGGAGAAAGCCTGTATCTGACACTGGAATAATAATAATAAAGAACAAAACACTGAATTAGTGTGCATAATTATATACATAACACTACTGGTCAAAACTAGCTTTTGAATAAAAGTCTCTACCGCATTGATTTGCTTAAAAATACAGCAAAAACATTGAAATATTATAGCAATTTAAAATAACTGTTTTCTATATGCATACATTTTAAAATGACATTTTTTTCCTGCGATGCAAACTGAATTTTTCATGTCTTTAGTGTCTAAGCTAATTGATCTTTCAGAATTCATTCTTATAATGATTTACTGAATTATTATCAATTACTGTACTTTTTTTTGGAAACTGTGTGATTAATCTTGCTTTTCAGCATTATTTGATTATTAGAACGTAAAAAAAAAAACAACATTTATTTGAAACCGAATCTTTTGTAACATTATAAATTTCTTTACTGTCACTTTTGATTAATTTAATGTAATGTTATTTTTTTTTAATCTGACTCCAAACTGTTTTCAACACTGATAATCAGAAATCCTCATATTAGAATGATTTGTGAAGGATCATGTGACTCTGAAGACTGGAGTAATGATGATAAATTCAGCTTTGATCACAGAAATAAATTACATTTTACTATATATTCACATAGAGAACAGCCATTTTTAATTGTAATAATATTTCACTGTTTTTACTGCATTTTTGATCAAATAAATGCCTTGCTGAGCAGAAAGAAATCGGTTACACTTTATTTTAAGGTGTCATTTTACAGGGTAATTGTATATTTAAGTACTGAGTAATATATAGGGTAGGGTTAGGGTTTGGTTGAGGGTTAGTTGCATGTAATTACGCATAATTTACTGTTATTAGTATGGTAAGTACATGTAACATATGCACCAAGGACACTATAAAATAAAGTGTTTTTATTACCCAAAACCTTTGAATGCTATATAATTACACACACACACTTATATGTTGACTGGTAGTGAGTGAAATTAAAAGCCTGTTGAAAAAGAAAAAAACAGTTCATCATAATATCTGAGCTGCAAAAGCACAATAACACTGAATGATGTGGACAGAGTTTGACATTTGTGTTCCAGCACTCGTACAAAACAACACAGACTCTAATGTGATGTGAACACACACACACACACACACGTTTCCCTCCAAACATTATTTTACAGGCTTGCAGCTTCAGTTCTCGCCTCTCTGCTCAAACACTAAGAGAAACAGTGTGGAAAAGATCATGTGAGACCAAAACACAAATCTCATAGACGATACCAAATATGGTGAGTGATCTGGACTGAAGTTCATAAACCAGTCAGACGAACAAATCATCTCGTGTAACGAGTGACTGGCTAAACAATCAATGAACTGAAGCTCAATGAGCGCAGAACTGATGCTGCTAATAAATGTCTCTGGAGTCTCGGAGGCCAAACACGGTTTGTTTGTCATTCGGCGACTGTGAACACTCCAGAATTTTTCATCCTTGTGAGTTTGCGGATGGAAATTTCAGGAATGTTCCACTTCAGTAATCAAAATATGTTGATCGCAGATATTTTTACCCACCGCGTCCAGGAGACACTCATACTGAAAAAGGCCTGATCCGTCTCAGTGCTTCAACGACTAGTTTCTGTCATCGTTTACTCACTTAAAACCTCTATGATTTACTTTCTTCTGTAAAACACAAAATCAGCCGTTGGACAGGACATACAATGAGCAGCACAGTCCAAACTCCAAAAAAAAAAAAAAACACTATAAAAGCATCATAACTATATGCAAGATGAATGAGGATGAATGAGTTATTTACTGATGATCTCATTTGCAGTACATTTATGCATGAGAATGGTGAATCAGTTACATTTAAATTTAATTTAAGATATTATGACTTAAAGCCACCCTGTAGTCAATAATTGAATCCCTTAAAACATATTTGATCACCAAAATTTCATATTTAAAGTTTTTTCCTTGAAGAAAATTACTGTATGGCTTAAAATAGCTTGACTGTAACTCAACACCGTTGCCTCATTTAGAATGTGAGGTGCTATGAATATGCAAATGAGCCCCGCCCCACTCACTCACTTGATCGATCACACGTTGATCTGATTGGTTACAAGGTCGTTTGTGACGTCAGAAACCGTGTTTTTGAGACTGTCTTTGGTTCACTGGAGGAAATACTAAGCAATGCTGTCCACTTATGAACTTACACATGATTTAAGCGTATTAAAAACACCACATACACACATAAACAACATTAAAAGCTGGATTTTCACCACTGGGGGACTTTAAATGTTTGTTTTTAAATATAAACACTGTAGATGTATTGTTTATTCATGTTAACTGTTAACTAATAAAACTTTATTGTAAAGTACTGTATTTATTGATGTTATGAATGAGCTTTTATTTTTATTTAAATTCACCATTCGCCAAATTTAAAGTAAAGTAAATTTCACACTGTAAAAAATATTGATGGTTTAACTTAAAAAAGTAAGTAACCTGGTTGCCTTAAAATTTTAAGTTCATTGAACTGGAAAAAGTGAGTCAATACAGTGAAGGAGATTAATTTAATCATTAGAAACTCAAAATTATATGTTATCTGAACTAAATAAATTATTTAAGTTGATTTGACAAAAGAAAAAATGTTGTGATTACTACACTGTAAAAAAATATTGTTGGTTTAACTTAAAAAAGTAAGTAACCTGGGTTGCCTTAAAATTTTAAGTTGATTGAACTTGAAGGAAAGATCAGAAACTCAAAATAATAAGTTATCTCAACTAAATAAATTATTATAAAGTTGATTTGACAAAAGAAAATATGTTGTGATAACAAATCTTGAAAATATACTTCAGAACGCTTAGTTCAGTGCAAGTTTTAGTTAATTTAATATTTATATTTATTTAACCTTTATTACAATTACAAATCCTTCATATGAGTTGCAATATTGTACACAAGTTGTCTGCACTCATTTAATTTAGTTTTTTCTGTAAATGCAATGAAAATGCTAAATAATCCGTGAGCGAGAGTAAATGACGACGATGCCAGAATGTTCGTTTTGGGATGAACAATTCATCTACGGTTTGGATACGACGATGCAAACGACCCGTTAGTTCAAACACACACATCCCCCCTCCGAGTAAATCCAGTATAAACTCCAGATCACTTCCATCTCGGTCCACCCGCGGTGAAGAACGAATGGCTTGTCATTCTGACGCTCCTCTTACAACAAACACAGCACTCGTGGGCCCCGGTCCCATCATCCTTCACTCCACATGTAGACGGTTAAAGCGCTCCTGACGTGCCGCCCCACAAACACATGTTTTCCCACAGATCCAAAACCAGTCCCATCCTTTTTCATGATGTCAAGCGGGAAGTACACAAACCCTCGGCTCGCACTAAAAGAAGAGCCATTACAGATTCAGTTTAGCCTGTGGTCATATCATCTCCTGACATGTTATATAAAACACACTTCGCACGAAAGATATTGCCTTTCGGGGTCAAGACGAGACAAACATCTCAGCTCCACAATTAACAAATATTGGCCAACAAAGACGAGCTCTTTGCGTCTCTGTGTTCATTGTGTGTCAATATCAGGTGCGTTTCAGCAGCTTGTCGCATTATCCCGAGGGGAAGAATAAAGACAGATTTCTTTGGAAGTGACAGCGGTTTTATGAGGGAACACAAAAGATGGACTTGGCATATCATTCCGCTTAATCCCATAGAAGAGGGATTCGGGTCCTATTCAAGTCGTGTCAGTTTAGTGTTGGGATCCTATCAAACTGAACAGGTGGATTTCCTATAGAGGCGAGACGGGGGCCCCTCATTGTCATAACCGCTGGCAGGGCCCCACGCCGATCCATATGTCATCTCTTCCTGTTTATTCTCAAGATTTGCTATAATATGCCGTACATATTGCCGGCTCAAGGTACAGCAGAACGATGCATTTGTACAAACTAATGGGTACACTCTACAACATCCTGGGTTGTTTCAACCAAAAGTTGGGTCAAATATGGACAAACCCAAATGTTGGGTTGAAAGTGAAAGTTGGGTAAAAATTTTAAATGACATTTTTAACCCAACATTCGGGTTTGTCCATATTTGACCCAAATTTGGGTTAAAACAACCCAGCATTGTTTAGAGTGTAGCGCTTTAGATTACAGCCCGGAATTTTACAACGTAACCTTCGGTAATTACCTATAACGTACTTACAATATAAGTATAACGGAACAATATTTTAAGTTAAGTAACAACCAGGAGAAATAAAAAAATATTTATACACTCTAAAAAATGCTGGGTTGTTTTAACCCAATTTTGGGTCAAATATGGACAAACCCAGCCATTGGCTTAAAGATGTAACCCAAACCCAATGGCTGGGTTTGTCCATATTTGACCCAAAATTAAATGCTGGGTTAAAACAACCCAGCATTTTTTTTTCAACCCACCAATTTTGGGTCAAATATGGACAAACCCAGCTGTTGGGTTAAATTTAGAAATCACATATTTTAACCCAACAATTGGGTTTGTCCATATTTGACCCAAATTTGGGTTAAAACATCCCAGCATTGTTTAGAGTGTAGCGCTTTAGATTACAGCCAGGAAAGTACTGAGTAATTTAAGAAATTTTACAACGTAACCTTCAATAATTATAGTGTGTACCTATACCATACTTACATTATAAGTATAAGGGAACAATATTTTAAGTTTGGGGAATAAAGGGGTAACAACCAGGAGAATTAAAAAAGTATTTATACACTCTAAAAAATGCTGGGTTGTTTTAACCCAATTTTGGGTCAAACATGGACAAACCCAGCCTTTGGGTTAAATTTAGAAATTACAATTAATTTAATTTAATCCAACAATTGGGTTTGTCCATATTTGACCCAAAATTGGGTTAAAACAACCCAGAGTGTACCTTTTTTAAATAATGGTGATCCGGTACGTACTGTACTGTAAAGGCTTTTAAAAATGCATTTATAAAGTAATCTTTTTAACAAAAGTGCACTGAAAACAAAAACTAATGCAACTTTTGATTAAAGATTTGGGAGAGATACTCTTGTTTCATCAAGTGCTTGTTACCAATCACCACACACCGGCCCAAACTAACCAATCGGAGCCCACTACCTGTTTCTGGGGGAGTGGTTTCATAGAATCAGGAAGTCAACCGGTCGTTCAGAGGACAGAGGAGAACGCGGCTTACAATAAAGGTGAAATTTATGAAAAATAGTACTTTTTAAAAATGAAAAACCACGAATAGATGTTATATTGCACCCCATGAACACAATCATGCAAAGAAAAAAAGCAGTCACCCCCCCCCCCTTTAATTTTAAAGCGGCTTAAGAGGAGATTTCTGACTTTGTGATTGAAATCTACAAATAAAATGCAATAAATAAACACTTAAATGTGTATTATGGATGTTTACTCTCCACTAGTCTGAAAGAAGTAGACATGGAAGCAAAACAGGCAAAAAATCGCACAAATTACAAGTGCATGAAAAACTCTCGCCTTAAAAGTAATTCAGTGTGTCATTTAAATGTCATATAAAAATCATATTTTTGTCTCTAAAAAGCAAGACTTTTTAATTTAGAAAACTGCATAGCGTCTTCCTTGCATTGTGTTGAAAGCACCCCTCACATTTGCAGATTCTCCTTCTTCAAATTAAGTAATATTTGCATTTGTCAGGCGGTGCAGCGAAAGAGAAAGCGTTTAAAGCACAAGCAGAGATGCTTCAACATTTCAATACCCGACTAAAACACAGCATGTGTTACTCGCAGGAACCTGCAGCGAGGAGGACAGAAGTGTCCCTGTGTGCGTCAGGGTTCAGGAACGCCACTTCAGGCCTCGTGACTCGAGTGTTAGCCGTCCTGTCATAACGGGCCGTCTGGACAGAAACACGACTCGAGAGGCTGATAACACCGGGATGAGGCACCAGACGCCATGTCTTCAGCCCCTGGAAATAACCTGAGGGGCCCCGGCACTGAGACGGGGCCGTCGCATAAACAAACCGTCTCATACAGCGGGTAAACACAGCCGAGGAAAGAGGACAGAATACATCATCAAGTCAGCATCTCCAACTAAAAGTCTAGTTTTTACTCAGAGACAAAAACATGAGTTTTAAAGGGATAGTTCACTTTGAAATTAATTTTTGGTATGTCAAGGGCATCCAAGATGTAAGTGTCTTTGTTTCCGCAGTATTTTCAATTTTGATATTTTTAGGTCAAACCGTTCTTGTCTGTCAGTCATATAATGGAGGTCTATGGTCACCACCTCAAAGAGCATGCACAGAGAAGTCCAGATTAAACATGATTTAATGACTCGTAAATGCAAGTACACATTGATGGCCTAAGACACGAAACGAGCGGTTTGTGTGAGAAAACGAACAGTATTTATATCGGTTTTACCTCTTGTAATCACATTGATCTGAGGACGCGGGCACTTTGTCGCTGTGGTTACAAGAGCTAAAAACGATATAATACTGTTCGTTTTCTCACACAAACCGCTCGTTACGTGTCTCAGGCCATCATTGTGTACTTACATTTACAAAATTACATATTTTAATCCAACAATTGGGTTTGTCCATATTTGACCCAAAATTGGGGTAAAACAACCCAGAGTGTACCTTTTTGAAATAATGGGGAACCGGTACGTACTGTATTGTATAGGCTTTTAAAAATTTATTTATAAAGTAATCTTTTTAACAAAAGTGCACTGAAAACAAAAAACAAAAACACGATTTAATGACTCGTAAATGTAAGTACACATTGATCTGAGCACTTTGTGGCTGTGGTTACAAGAGGTAAAAACGATATAATACTGTTCGTTTTCTCACACAAACCGCTCGTTTCGTGTCTCAGGCCATCATTGTGTACTTACATTTACGAGTCATTAAATCATGTTTAATCTGGACTTCTCTGTGCATGCTCTTTGAGGTGGTGACCATAGACCTCCATTATATGACTGACAGACAAGAACGGTTTGACCTAAAAATATCAAAATTGAAAAAACTGTGGAAACAAAGACACCTACATCTTGGATGCCCTTGAGGTAAGAAAAAACATACCAAAAATTAATTTCAAAGTGAACTATCCCTTTAAAATCCTCATTCCCATCCCATCAAGTTTTTATCGGCGTTTCCACCGTTCCTCGAGCGCACTGCACGGGTCACTCGCGGGATCTGGACAAAGGCTCTTGTTTTATATTGTTTTATATCATGCCACCAAAAGGTCCAGATGGTTTGGTGCTGCTCCTGAGGATCCCGGCCCGTTACAGACGCTGGGCTTCCGTTGCATTACAAAGCGACCCCTTCCCTTCATGCATATTCATGAGGACAGCATGCTTGTTAGGAGTGACGACCACCTCCCATCATTTGAATATTCATAATAAGCACGGCTCGGGGAGAGGGTGACGTCTGTGCGCGCCTGATGAATATTCATAGGAAACTGCCCAAAGGTTTAGGACTCTGAGTTTTCTGCAAACAAATTTCACGGTACATCTGCAGAGACACACCTCCTCCAGCACAGATAATGAGGAGGATTCAGAGAGACTGCGGCAGATGCCGTTCCATTGAGAGGATTATGAGCCGTCATAATAAAACACTTATTGGGGATTTATACAACAACAGCAATTTGAGAAGTTTCAAATCAAGCATGGCGTAATGCTTTTCAAAGGTGAAGAGCAAGAGAACGCAGGGCAGATATATTTCACTGGCAATTAAACACCGATAAAGAGACACGTTTTTTCAGACGGGTGGTCGCTGTGTGGATTCATTTCTTGGACGTTACGACGATAGCGATCGATCCGAGAGCAGCAGAACTCGAGAGCTGTAAATCCTACACTCTTAGAAGAAATGGTTCTATTTAGAACCAGAATTGGTTCCATCCCCCGCTTCATACATGAAACTCCAAAATGGTTCTATATAGAACCATTTTTTTGGGGGTAAAAGGTTCTATTGGCCAAGTATGGAACCCCAGGGTTCTATATAGAACCCAGAGGAACCCTTTTTTTAAGAGTGTAAAGAACCTTTTAGGGGTTCCAAATACGTAGCGCTGATAGAACCTTTTCTTCTAAGAGTGCACATCAAATGTCAGACGAGAGCGCTGGTGAAAAATAGGGCCTGAAAAATTGGGTCAAAAAAACAAAGGATTACTCCAAAATTATTCATCCCCTGCAGCATTTGTGGTATGCCTCTGATCTCGCCATAAGCACGGCCGCGTATGGACAAATTATCATTTTTGGCTTTCATTACACATCCAAATTTGGATTCAAGGAAACACTGAAATGAACCATAATATCAAACAGATTTGAGTGACTAATACACAATGTTGTTGGGAATCTGTGGTATTTTGAATAGAGCTGGACGTGCATTTTCCAATATGACGTTAAACAAAAGTATTAAATATTACATCTATTTCCAGTGTGCATCAATGCATATGAGAGACACTTTAATCCAAAGTGCAATTAAGGATTTTTTAAATTTATTTGGAGACATAAAAATGGATGCATCATTTGCTCTTGGTAGAAATGGGCAATTAGGAATGCTTTACAATAACGTCTGTGAGGTTAACAATAATTAATGCATTTAAAAACAACTAGCAATTAGCAATACAGTGGTTATTAATATTTCTTTATTTATGTTCATATTAGCTCATATTAGCTAACAATGTATTCGTAATAGTTGCTTTAGAAATAATTTCCTTGTTAGATAATAGTTATTGTGAATAAAGGACCGGTGTGACATAAATATTTGAGTTTATCTGCAGATTTTAGAAATCCTCTAGGCAAATCTTTGAGACATAATTGAGTTTTTTTAGGTGTTTTTTAAGTAAAAACTGAAGATGAAAACTGAACGGAAAACTAAAAATTTAAATTATTATATGATCAATGAGATATTACAAGTTTTTACTTTGCTATAACTATGTTAAGTAACTTTCATTTTTTATAAGTTATACAAGATTACTCTCGTAATTTAAATCAGTTTAATGTAACTTAAGTTAAAATGACTCGACACCCTTGCCTCATTTAATATGCGCGGTTCGGTAACACTTTACAATAAGGTTCATTAGTTAACTACGTTAGTTAACATTAACTAAGAATGCACAATCTTCAGCATTTGGTAATCTTTGCTAATGTTAATTTCAACATTTAATACTTTTTAAAAATCTTGTTAACATTAGTTAATTCACTGTGAACTAACATGAACAACCAATAAACAGCTGGATTTATATTAACTAACAGGACCTGTCAACAACAATTAACAAAAACAGTAACACATGTATTGCTCATGTTAGTTAATACATTAACTAATGTCTAATAAATTAACCTTGTTGTAAAGTGTTACCTGCGGTTCTATGAATATGCAAATGAGCCCCGCCTCCACTCACTCTCTCAGCTCAGAGATCCACTGGTTGACGATCACACATTGATCTGATTGGTTACAAGGTCGTTTGTGGCGTCAGAAACCGTGTTTTTGAGACTGTCTTTGGTTCACTGCAGTTTTAAGGAGGAAATACTCAGCAATGCTGTCCACTTATGAACTTACACATGGTTTAAGCGTATTACAAACTCCACACACACACACACACACACACACACACACACAAACAACAATAAAAGCTGGATTTACACCACAGCGGGACGTTAAACATCCAAGTTGATTGTACTTTTGATTGTAATTAAATGTTAGACAGCAACTTTTTTTTTTACAATGTTTCCATTGCACAAAAGGTTCTTTATAGTGGAAAAAAAGTTCTTTAGATTATTAAAATGTTGTTCACTGTAAGGTTTTTTGGGTAACCTTAAATAGTTTCCTCACTACTGTGAAAATCTAAATTTGTAAGTCTTATTTGTCGAAAAAACTTTTTTGGTTCCCCAAATGATAGACTGTAAAAAATATAGTTGGTTTAACTTAAAACTTCACTTAAAAATGAAGTGATCTTGCCTTAAATTTTAAGTTCATTGAAATGGAAAAATTGAGTTAATACAATGAAGGAAACTAATTTAATCATCAGAAACTCAAAATATTATGTTATCTCAACTACATCAATTATTTAAGTTGATTTAACAAAAGAAAAAATGTTGTGATTACAAATCATGAAAATATTTTATTTTTACAGTGAACAGTTCTTTAAAGAACCATCGTTTTCTTAGCGTGAGGAACTCTAAAGAATAATTCTATTCCATGGAAGTTAAAAGTTCTGGAACCATCAATGCATATAAAGAACCTTTATTTTTCAGAAGTGCAGAAGAACCATCTGAGAAGCAAAAAACTTCATCACTAATCGAAAAAGAATTGAGATTTACTTCTACACACTTTGAAGAAAAGGTTCTATATAGAACCTTAAAAGGTTCTATCAGCGCTACGTATTTGGAACCCCTAAAAGGTTCTATACACTCTTAAAAAAAGGGTTCCTCTGGGTTCTATATAGAACCCTGGGGTTCCATACTTGACCAATAGAACCTTTTACCAAAAAAAAAGGTTCTATATAGAACCATTTTGGAGTTCCATATATGAAGCGGGGGATGGAACCATTTCTGGTTCTAAATAGAACCATTTCTTCTAAGAGTGTAAAGACATCTCAGCCGTGAGCTTTTGGACCTTTCTCCTCCAGTACAGAATGTATTGAGCTTGTAGGTCAGTCCCACATGACTATTCTGGGTTCAAGACTACACACACACACTAATCTACCAGCGTGAGTGACTTCATCAGTCAAGAAGGCGGCGGGCCGAAGATGCCAAACATCTATCATTACGAGGGTTTAAGTAAAGCCGTGGTGGGAATACGAAACACTCCCGGGCTCTTAAAGGGATTTGTGAATTAGTGGCTAAACGTTTGCTTTCCTAAAAGGCACGTTCAAAAGCTCTTTTAAGCAAATGCACGTTCACGAATCGACGTCTGAGAGATCAACCGGGAGCTCTGGCTTTAATTATGAGGGATTCATAACGTTGACATGTCTAATGAAGGAGAAAAAAGGAACAACAACAAGTCTTTGAGCGCCAATCGTGTTTCATCCCCTTTTCCAGCCGCGCTGTTGTGACTCGCCCAACCAAAATTCTCATTAATTGGTTTCTGGCCGACGAAACGAGTTCGCATCCTTCCAGCTCCTGCTTTCTACATCTCTTATAGACATTTGCATAACTAATTGTTCGGCGTAGCGGGCCAGAGCGCTCGAGCCAAAATCCCATGCAGTCATTCAGCCTCGTTAGAGTCAGAGTTCCTGATCGCGGACTGACCTGGTAATTGCACGTGCGGAATAAAAGCGCATGGCAGCGATTCAACCCAGGCGCCTATTAACGGATCTAATTTCATTGAGGGTTCATTACTGGATGGACTCGCAGCTTGTGTTCATAGTAAATTAGCCGACATTCACATCGCAGATACTGCAACATAAACAAATATTGGCAAGCGAGCCGCGCGACCAGTCATCTGGCTAATCTTTCCCTTGCAACTCAAAGTAAGATATAGAGCGGATCGCCAAACATATGATGCACGTATCTTCCTGTAAAGCTTTCTGGATGTGCGTGTCAGCGTTTAAAGAAGACACAAAGCTGTGGATCGGGGTTTGATGCTTGTTGATGGACACGATCAAGAGATGCGCCGAGGGGCCCCTGGGGGCCTCCCGCTGAGTCTGTGTACTTACTCGTAGGCGCTAACACAGTGGGCCAGTGTCTCTCCCAGCAGCTGTGTTCATCCTCCAGTGTTTAGAGAGGCTTAACGCTGTCCATCAGGCCTTAATGTCCAGCGCAGCGGGCAGGACCAGGCCATTCAGACCCCGAGCTGACCAACCGATCCATCCGTCTTCAGCGCCGCGTCTAAATGAGCCCGCTTCACAATGATCAAGATGGACGACTGCCAAGAAGCGAGCTTTCAGCGCACAGAAAATTATCGAATTATTCAACATGCTCCTAATCTGTGAGGAATCAGATAACATCATTTTGCCGGCCGATTAATCCTGCAGAAAACGTCTCTTTCGTGGGACGCCCTGGTCGCACAGGAACGCTTGCAGTTTTCGAGCCAATCGGATGAGCTGGAAAAGTCATGTGATCACTCACAGATCACAAGCAATCGCTTGGTATGAATGCAACTGTGTTAAACAACATTAAATGACTCACGATTTTTGTTTTTCAGGAGAAGTTCACTTTAAAAAAAAAACTTTTGCTGATAATTTCCTCGCCCCCATGTCGTCAAAGATGTTCATGTCTTTCTTTCTTCAGTCGAAAAGAAATGAAGGTTTTTGATGGATTTTCTCCATATAATGGACTTCAATGGGGTCCAAACGATTCAAGGTCCAAATGAGAGTTTCAGTGCAGCTTCAAAGAGCTTTAAACGACACCAGACGATGAATAAGGGTCTTATCAAGCGAAACGAGCGGTCATTTAAAGAATAAATACAAAAGTTTAAGTTTTATGTGCACAAATGCTCGCCTTGCTCTGTTCTGTGATGAGCGTTCGTGACTCTCAAAATGAACAAATCTTTTTTCAAGTCATTTGGTTCATTCAATGAAAAAAATTAATGAAATGATTCGAAAAAAGATTCGTTCATTTTGATGAACGGGTTCGAACAGGAGTGTCCCGAACACGCATCACAGAACAGAGCAAGGCGAGCATTTGAGCTTATAAAACTTAAATTTTCTTTTTTTAAATGAGCGATCGTTTCGCTTGATAAGACCCTTATTCCTCGTCTGGTGTCGTTTAAAGCCCTTTGAAGCTGCACTGAAACTCTCATTTGGACCTTGAACCATTTGGACCCCATTGAAGTCCATTATATGGAGAAAAATCCTGGAATGTTTTCATCAAAAACCTTCATTTCTTTTCGACTGAAGAAAGAAAGACATGGACATCTTGGATGACATGGGGGCGAGTAAATTATCAGCAAAAGTTTAAAAAAAAAACCTACTCCTTTAACATATTTAAGGCTTTTTACAGTTTATATGAATTTAACACTTCGAGAACCCGCAGTGACCCTGGAATGAATAAAATCTGGAATACGAAACTCAGTTCTCGGTTTTCGGCCTTTAATGAACCTTAGATCCTGGCAAAAGGTCTTCCATCAGTTTGTATACATTTTACTGACTGGTTAATGTATATTACCAGTCACAGAAGTGGCTAACCATCAATCATATTGAAGTGAAACGTCAAGGAGCATAAATATGGATAAAGTTTCAATTTACCAACAACACAGGCAAATAAGCAGAACCGTGAAGAGAACCACCTGATCGAAGCACGAGTATTTCCTATTTCCTCAAGCTCGTTCTGCCAATCAGTTCTGACGAATACAGATCGCAGCTGCGACGCGGACGGGAAAGAGATCCTGTGGGAGACGCCAGGTGAGAGACGTCTCTCAGATCCGAACGGAAGAAAGCTGATGCAACAGCACACATTAAATTGCTTCCTGGCACAAATGAAACTACAATTAGAATCAACAAATAGAATGAAGATTTGCATATTACAGGCAAATCAACCTTACATTTTCACAGTTTGGAAGAAAACTTTACACTCTAAACAATGCTGGGTTGTTTCAACCCAAGTTTGGGTCAAATATGGACTAACCCAAATGTTGGGTGAAAAATGTAATTTAAAATCTTCCAAATTTCACTTTCAACAGTAAATTAATTACAATTTGAACCCAACATTGCACCGTAAAAAAATATTGTTGTTTTAACTTAAAAAAGTAAGTAACCTGGTTGCCTAAGTTCATTGAACCGGAAAAATTGAGTTAATACAATGAAGGAGAATGATTTAATCATCAGAAACTTAAAATTATATGTTATCTGAACTAAATAAATTATTTAAGTTGATTTGACAAAAGAAAAAAATGTTGTGATTACTGTAAAAAAAAAAAGAAGTAAGTAACCTGGGTTGCCTTAAAATTTTAAGTTGATTGAACTGGAAAAAGTGAGTTAATACAATGAAGGAGATTAATTTAACCATCAGAAACTCAAAATAATAAGTTATCTCAACTAAATAAATTATTATAAAGTCGATTTGACGAAAGAAAATATGTTGTGATAACAAATCTTGAAAATATTGTTTTAGAGTCGCAATTTCTAAGTAAAAATTGCTTAATTGTTTTCAGTGTAGCTGATTCACATACAACGCAAGAATAGCAAAAGATAGTTTAACAATGAATGAGTTGCAAACTGCAAAAAGTTTTAACACGCAAACTTATTCCGAGAGGCGTCGTCGAAAGCGAGCGGCGCAAAACGCGACAGAGGCGACAAATGGAGGAAATGAGACGCAGGGAAGGAGAAAGAGAGAGAATTAGCAAAGACAAAGACGCGGAGAGAAAGAAATTGAGTTGGAAAGCTGACTAGTGAGTGAATTGGACTGGCAGCAGGCTGAATTCCTGAAGCACATCTCTCAGGCCAAAGTTTAGGCCCATCTGTGAGAGGAATACCAAGCAAGCCGAGCCGGGACTCGGGAACAATGAGAAGGCACACAGCGCCAGCTCCAACTTTCAAAGAGCTTCAAAAAAGTGCCCGTCTCATTTGCCCTCTGACGAACATCCCGAGCACGGCATAAAGCTATATTGTGATGGTAATCATACAGATCACATAAACGCATGCATATTTTCCCCCAACAGAGATGAATGGGCGCCTTAAATAAAACCAGGAAGATGTGTTTGGAGTGTTTGCAGGATCTGAAAAAGCCCTTGTTTGGAAGCAGAAAGGCGCTAACGGGAAGCTATGAAGGTGATGAATGGAGGGTCCTCAAATGTTTAGCCTTAAACCAACACAATGCCATCTGTGAAAGCCTATATGACTAACAAATTAAAGCTTTAACGGGGTAATCGCGAGTAATTATCTGTGCGGCTGGCGCAAACATCTCTCG
Source organism: Pimephales promelas (assembly GCF_016745375.1). The sequence continues at coordinate 14,832,811 of NW_024121188.1, forward strand.
ATTGCTTACATATTTGTTGTCGGAGACATCTGGAATAAGTTTATAATACTTCATAGGATCCACTTAGACTGACTTAATTAAACAAATGTAAATTCATGCCTTAATCCGGCGTGCCGAAACTTGAAAACAGCCCGAAGCCGGGGGTCTCGAGCCAAGCCCGTCGCTCTCTTCTACCAAATAGGGCTCTTGAGGCTGTTTGTTGAAATGTGCACGCTCATAGTTTACAGATATACCGAATATTTCACATACTTTCACATATTTCCAGATTTAGAATGCATGCTAAAACATGCACGTTATTACTTTCTTTATTTTTGCACGTATTTATAGCAACGTGTTCAAAATACTAAATCTAATTCATTTACATGAGAAGCAAAATGACATGAGATTTTTGAATTTCACTTTTTTTTTTAATTGAGTATATACTTTAAAAATGAGAAAATATCCGCCAATGGGGTGAGGACAAGTTTCCTTTTGATTTAAGCTTATTTTTGCAGATTTTTTTCTTATTTTAAACAAAAACTCACTTTATTTGGATATGATATTAAAATATATTACTTGCTTCTCAAGTAAATGCATCTTGATTTAAGAATCTTATTTGTACTGAAAAACAAGCCAAAGATACTGTGGAAAAACCAGTGGTATTTTCTCGTTTTGAATGGCAAAGTTCACATCTACTGCCCCAATAATGGACATTTTGCAATAATGGTCTGGGAATGATGATCAAAAAGTGACGTCGCTTATATTTGAGCTTCTTCCCGTCTAGATTGCAGCTCTGGACATTCATCGTGAGGATGGGATGGGATGCTTTTAAACACAGTGAAGGAGGAACATGATGAACACTTCATGAACATTCATTTTTACAAATCATACATATAAAAAAGATATATAGTTTGGCAAAGAAATTAAGATATTTGTTCAATTTACATTTGTTTACAAAACTAATTAGAAGCATTTAAGTGAAGTGCATGTATAAACACATTACAAATAGACCTGTGTAAACTTGCTAAAAAAAACGTGCCATCATCTTATGAAGCAACACAGTGCAAAATATTCAAATTCCATCATCATCGTCATCAATAAAAGCTCCATGAACCATTTTATTATGTAGCATCAGCGACTTGACACGTGGCCTGTGATTAATCTGGCGAACCGCTGAAACTGGATCTGCCTGAAATCACCATGATGCTCATTTTGTGTTTCAGGCCTCAAATTAGCCAAGAGAATAAATTAGCATATAAAGCACCTAATCTGAGAGAGGTCCTCGCTCTAGAAAACACACAGGAATCACTCATGGACCCATTAACCCCACCATCGGTTTCATGGACAACATAAATGATTTAGTTTTATTATAGTCTGAGTAAACAAAATTGTATACTTTATTTATTTTTTGATGATGAACTACATGCTCGATTCTGTTTTGTTTCATATTAGTACACTGTAAAAAATATTTTCAAGATTTGTTATCACAACATATTTTCTTCTGTCAAATCAACTTTATAATAATTTATTTAGTTGAGATAACTTATTATTTAGAGTTTCTGATGGTTAAATTAATCTCCTTCATTGTATTAACTCACTTTTTCCAGTTCAATCAACTTAAAATTTTAAGGCAACCCAGGTTACTTACTTTTTTAAGTTAAACCAACAATATTTTTTTACAGTGTAGTAATCACAACATTTTTTTTCATTTGTCAAATCAACTTAAATAATTTATTCAGTTCAGATAACATATAATTTTGAGTTTCTGATGGTTAAATTAATCTCCTTCATTGTATTAACTCACTTTTTCCAGTTCGATCAACTTAAAATTTTAAGGCAACCAGGTTACTTACTTTTTTAAGTTAAACCATCAATATATTTTTACAGTGTATGAAAGACTTAATTTCATAAGTTTTTTTTTTTATTAAGTTGATAATGATTAACATTAGTTTGCGCTCTCTTAATTTAATTTACGATATTAATTATTCACTGTAATGCACAAAGAATCTCGAATGATTTAAAATTGAATTGTCATCTAATCCCTATCACTGAATTGTTTCTAACTAGGTAAATACAATTGTTAGGGAAACTGGAAAATCACTTTGAAATATTACCACTAAGTTCTAGTTAATTTCTGATTTTGAGGTATCATTTTATTCATTCATTTTATAAATGCTTTTACACTTTTAATGTTGGATGGTTGAAGCGCGAGTAGAATAATCACCTCATTGTACCATGTGCTTTTGAAAATGCTTATTGCATTCATCGAGCGGACCTGTTTAACAGACGTTACTCCCATAATACACTAGATAGTGGGAAAAAAATGGGAATTATGATAAATTTATCTTTTTTTTCTATGGAGAAATTGAATGTGATTTTACTTCCGGGAACCCAGATTTTCCTCTCCAAATCCTGATATCTCAATCTTTGTACATTGAGAATGCGGTTAACAAAGTTTCTCCCATTATCTAGAAACAGTGGGTATGGGAATAACTGGTTTCGAATGGGACCAGTTGCGCCGTGAACATGTTCTGCGCCTCTAAAAGCAGAAGGGGGCTTCATTTCCATGAGAAGAGCACTGAAGGAAAAGCCATTTTGCATGTATTGTTTCAGCAAAGCAGCTGTCATTTGCCCAACATCACGCATTCTTCATTGCTCCATGCTAATTTTTCAGAGGGACAATTTTTCTACAATAAGCACTCCAGCTAGAAACAGAAAGCCTTTTATGGGCCGAACCCCAGGGAGCTGTACGGTGTGCCAAGTTAAACAATGGCTCAATGCTTCGACCGGGTTCCTTCACCGTCAATAATACGCCGTGAAGTTCAAGTCCAGCCCAGCTCTCCACTCAGCACCTGGTTCCCCTCCCTCGCTGGCAATTATTCAAGATATCAATCAATATTGACACAGTCGAATCACTTACGGGCTGCGGCGCTAACTACCGTGTGTTTCTTCACTTCGAATTGATTGTTCTCAAAACATCAGATGTAAGAGAATACCAGACCCTTCTTGAGTTCTCACAAAAAACAGTTTAAACCAGCCTGAGGAGGTTTCGCTGGTCGACCAGTGTCCAAAACACATCTAAAACCATCAAACCAAACCAGACTGATCAGCATTATGGACTAACTAACAACTTTAAACCATCTTCTTTCATGCATCTTTCTCACATAACATGGAAAGATTTGTTTTAATAATTTTCTTTATGCATTGCATGGTCTGCAATGTCTAGTCTGGTTTGTGGTCTTCAAGTTTTGCAAATGAGAATTATGAGTTCGGCACCAATCAAAATACATTTTACAGACATGAATAACAAGTTCAAAACTATTTATACACAATAGTTTACATTTTCAGTGCTCATTCCTGGTTAGTTGGATAAACACAGCCACTATGCTAACTAGCAGGTAATCTAGTTCAAATTAAGTTGTGCAAATATGGCATATAATATGACATAAGTTTGGCAACCAATCAAAATATGATATGACGACTTATATAAACAAATAAATATGACTTCAAAACTATTTAAATATAATATACAATGCAATATTTTACATTGTCAATGCTATAATCAGTCCAAAAACCCATCTAAAACCATCAAACCAGACCATACTAACCAGTTTGGTGGCCAGTTATGACCAAAATGCAATAATCAGTCCAAAAACCCATCTAAAACCATCAAACCAGACCAGACTAACCATTTTTGTGGCCAGTTATGACCAAAATGCAATAATCAGTCCAAAAACCCATCTGAAACCATCAAACCAGACCAGACTAACCAGTTTGGTGGCCAGTAAAGACCAAAATGCTATAATCAGTCCAAAAACCCATCTAAAACCATCAAACCAGACCAGACTAACCAGTTTGTTGGCTAGTTATGACCAAAATGCAATAATCAGTCCAAAACCCCATCTAAAACCAGCAAACCAGACCAGACTAACCAGTTTGTTGGCTAGTTATGACCAAAATGCAATAATCAGTCCAAAACCCCATCTAAAACCAGCAAACCAGACCAGACTAACCAGTTTGTTGGCTAGTTATGACCAAAATGCAATAATCAGTCCAAAACCCCATCTAAAACCAGCAAACCAGACCAGACTAACCAGTTTGGTGGCCAGTTAAGACCAAAATGCTATAATCAGTCCAAAAACCCATCTAAAACCATCAAACCAGACCAGACTAACCAGTTTGTTGGCTAGTTATGACCAAAATGCAATAATCAGTCCAAAACCCCATCTAAAACCAGCAAACCAGACCAGACTAACCAGTTTGTTGGCTAGTTATGACCAAAATGCAATAATCAGTCCAAAACCCCATCTAAAACCAGCAAACCAGACCAGACTAACCAGTTTGGTGGCCAGTTAAGACCAAAATGCTATAATCAGTCCAAAAACCCATCTAAAACCATCAAACCAGACCAGACTAACCAGTTTGGTGGCTAGTTAAGACCAAATGCTATAATCAGTCCAAAAATCCATCTAAAACCATCAAACCAGACCAGACTAACCAGTTTGTTGGCTAGTTATGACCAAAATGCTATAATCAGTCCAAAAATCCATCTAAAACCATCAAACCAGACCAGACTAACCAGTTTAGTGGCCAGTTAAGACCAAAAAGCTGTTTTCCCCCATGCAACTTTCTCATAACATGGGAAATTATTTATTTTCTGTACATGCGATGCATGTTCTTCAATAGCTGACCTGATATGTCATCTTAAATTTGTTAAAACTGAGGAAATACGAGTTATGAGATTGCCAATAATCAATTTTACTCAAATGAATTAAGTCAATTTTTACAATATATTTTACGTACTCAATGCTCATTCAGATGCACAAACGCAATCTATCTTTGTATGTAACTGACTTTAAGTTGCTAAAGAAAAAAAAATAAATGACTAACTTGTACGACTAGTCTATGTGTTTCTACATCCAGGTGTCTCACATTTTCACATGCGTCATTCTTCAACGCAGACGTGGAAATATAACATCATTTCTGGAAACCGATTTCAAGGTGGACTAAAAAGCTTATGGGTTATGTGTATTCCAGATTGTGCAAGCAGAAAGGCATTAGATTTGTGTTCGGCGTTATGCTTGAGTTCATTGAACTCCTTAAATCTTTTACCCCGCCGCCTCGGGGAACGTCCGACCAAGTCAACTCAATTTGGGTTATTGGAGACCCGAGGCTCAGGAGACCAGCAGAACTTCAAAACCCCCAAAATCATCATTATCCTCATGTTAGGCTCATTTAACAGTCTGACTGTGGTTCTTGGAAAGGCTTTAGCGAGTGTGTACTCATAACCAGGGAATATTGTGTGTATGATGACAGAGAGACATTAGTATTGAATACTGACTTGGTTTCTTCTGGATTAAGGGCTTTTTTAAATGCAGTATATCAGGTCAGGAGAGAGCCAGGGGCTGAAATCAATAAACTCTCGTTCACTCCACAACAATACATCATCTCTAATGTGTGAAACTGCAGCACAACACGCATCGCTGCAAACCACACAATGTCTCAGGTTTAGAGGCTATACTCTAAAAAATATTTAGCATACTAAAAATGAAACATCAAACAAATTAGAGCCAGACCGATATATCGGCAGACCGATATTAGGCATTTTCCAAACTATCGGTATCGGCAGTTATAATGGCCGATAAATGAATACTTCAAAAATAAAATAAAAACGGACGAAACACGCTTGAACCATGTCATGAGTGTTGGAGTTGTATAGTTTGTCCACCAGAGGGCACTCTACACCGTTCCTGTTGGCAACACTCGTTGAGTTGGTCACGTTACATACATTGCTTGAATAACAATTAAAAGAACATCCCCATCAGTTCTCTTAACTCAAATAAGCACGACAAAATTTGTGACTAATCATCTCCAGTTTAAAAAAAATAAATAAATAAATAAATAAATAAATAAAATATCGGCCGATATATCGGATTTTATCGGTATCGGCCTTCAAAATCCTTTATCGGTCGGGCTCTAAAACAAATATCCTAATATCTCTATGCAATGCACAGTATTCTACAATATAGCACTCAAAAGTTTGGGATCAATTCGGTTTTTTAAATGGTTTTAAAAATCGACTCACAGAGTATGTGTTTATTTGATCAAAAATACAGTAAAAACAGTAATACTGTGAAATATTACAGTAATATTTACTATATATTCACATAATATTCTATGTGAATATATAGTAAAGTGTGATTTATTCCTGTGATCTGTGACGTGATCGAAAATCACTCTAATATGATGATCTGATGCTCAAGACACATTTCTCATTAGTATTGATGTTAAAATAAGTGTAATGTTTTTGTGGAAACCGTGATAAAACAAAAAAACTTCTTGATCAGTAGAAAGTTAAAGCGTTTATTTAAACCAGAAATATTTTGTAACATTAGATAGTATATTTAATCACTTCTGGTCATTTAAATGTATACCTGCTGTTTAAAAGTATTAATCTCTGACCTTTTGAATGGAAGTGTTTATGTATTTTGACGTGGCATGCAGGAGTGCAGGCAGAGGTCATCAGTGTGTGTGTGTGTGTGTGTGTGCTGATAACGGAGAGCTGTGCCAGGGTAATGTGAAAGGTCCTTACACACCGCTCCCCATGGTGCCGGTTACGGCTGCCGTTCCCCAAATTCGGAGCGTGGGCCGGGGGTCAGGCGGCCCAGAGTCTCGCTGCAGGGCACCGGCACGTCAAGTCAGTCTACATCAGCCTGAGTGGGCCGAGATGCACACACACACACACACATCAGGTGCATTTAGGATTAGACATGCCTGCCAGCGGAGCACAGTCGCAGCCAGCAAAACTCACGGTTATTATCTCATACAATACACTAACAGGACCGCACACACACATGCTACACATACATGGTAAACACACATATGCTACACACTCACACATGCTACACACACACACTTCCCAATTAAGTTTCAAGTCGGCATGGAATCAAAACTGACGACTCTTGTTCATTCTTTATCGTGCACATTATTATTATTTTTTATTCATGTGCCTCGTAATCTTGAATCAAAACAACTTCTCTTCTTATCTCTGATGACGAGGGCGGGGCTACCGGTCACTCACATGAGATCCACCAATAGCAAACCGCGACCATCCAATCAACTGCCCACGGGCAAAATCAGGCCCCGCCCACATTTGTTCTTGTTCCAGACGCCTTATTCTTATTTCACGAAAGAAAAAGCACAATTATTGCACCTTTAAAACACTATTATTATTATTCAGAAATATTACCAATATTACACTGAGCTGAATCAATTATTAACGGAATAATAGAGCTGTTTATAACAAATTAACTTAGTAATATTATAATTTTTATTTTCCTGTTTATTACTGTGGAAAAATCTGTACTTTATAAGTCGCTATAGAAATAAATATGACTTGACTTGTGTATCAACTGAGACATAAAAAGAGACACAAATGAGTCATTTTTTTTTGCCATATCACTGTAAAAAAGTGCCTTAGTCAACTCAAATATCCTCACTTTGAGCAACTTCACATTTCAAGTTGACTAAACTTAAAATTAACAGTTTTTTTGAGTTTAAATATTTATTTTTACAGTATTATAGAGCTATGAAATGAATGCCAGTATGAGAATTATTTTAAATCATGAATAATATTCATAATTAATGTAATAAAAGACAATATATCACGAGTTCATGTTTGCATGCTTTGTTCTCAGAGCACATTTTAGACTCTTCTGTGAAACTCTAGAGGTAATAGATGAGATGAATAGACGAAACACACTTGGCCGGGTGTTGACAGGAGCTTTTTTGAACATTATGGTTGACATGCTGTGACGACACACTGAAAGCATCCCGTATCAACACGAGTGAATCTGCCTTCACACTAAAGCCTCTAAAGCTTCAGGAAGAATGTCTTTGATCGTCTCCCGCTATTGATCCGGTACATTAAACTGAGCTTTCTCCTCAGATGTGACTCGTGCATCGATTCTTTCGTGGACGTGCTATTGTTCCTCGATCCCGAGATTAGAGAAAATCAATCGATTTCACTCCTGAACACCGGCCACATGAATCAAAACACTTGGTTATCACTCAGTGCTATTGAATTCATGTCCATTCACATCGTAAGACATGAAGAACTTCATTTATGTGAACATGTCGAGCGTAAACACTAGCGATCGACAGATATATATCGTAGACAACAGAGGAAGACATTTAGTCTCAGTCCAAAAATCAAAGATGCACATTACTAGTTTAGTTCATTAGTATAGAAACAACGGTCTAAACTAAACAGTGGAAATACTGGATATGCAAATTGTACAATTAAAATGTGATTAAAAAAAATCCAGGTTTGATGTGCCTGTTTGAGCTTCACGATTTGCCGAACATTTTGTGATTGCTAATAAATAAGGCGATAAAATAATAATAATAATAATAATTTTATATTTATAATATAAACATTAAATATTTTCTTATAATTATTACTACTACTAAATAAAAACATAAAAATGTCTAAACGCAACAACAACAAAAATATACTATTGTAATCTTTCATTGTACAATTTTTTTTTAATAATAATATTTTTTAAAAAAAGCTCTTGGCTGTCTTATTTTCTTCATTTTAAATTTTAATTTGATTATTTGTGCAGCTCTTACATTTAAAAAAAATATTCTGGAAAAAAAAAACGGCGGGTTTCTTTGTCTTGTTTTAAAAAGCAGTGTTTTATGCAACCCAAGTACACACAATTAAATATCTTTTCCACATAATTTGACAAAATTGCAGCTTGATTGGAAATGACAGACAAGGACAGAAAATATGATGTTCACATGTGATCTCTTAATTTGTCTGTACACTCAAAAAATGACTCTTTAAACTAACGTAATAAAATTATGGACCTCCACACAATCAAATTATTTTGAATCTACACTCTTAGAAGAAAAGGTTCTATATAGAACCTTAAAAGGTTCTAAAGCGCTACGTATTTGGAACCCCTAAAATGCAATGCATGTGAACGATCACAAAATTCAAGTTATGTGGGTTGAAAAAATTTAATTAATCAATATCACACAAAGAGCGCCATTTCAGTTCTGCATGATTAAAATGTGATATTAAGTTACTACAACAGTTTAATAAACAATAATTTAATCATAACTACAAAATGTTGCAGAATAATGTAATATATGAATGAATAATAGCCTTTAAAGAACCTTTGTGACAAAAGGGTTCTTTCTTGTCATTATTGAACCTTTTTTAGCATAAAATGTCACAACGGTTAGAAAAACGGCTATTTTAAACACGAAATTTTGCACAATGCACCTTTAAAGTTTAACGATTGATAATTAAGTATAGTGGAAAATGATGGTTTAATGCAATAGTGTTTTGGTGGTAAAACAAATATATGTGTGTTCCTTGAACAAAAAATATTTAGGTAAAAACAATCTCATATTTCACCTCAAGCTCTTTAGCGTTGTCACTGCAGCTCTAGATATATCAACATCAGCCAATTCAAAAAACAACATTTCTTCGCTCACTAGAGACAAAATCACTGAGAAAAATAGAGGGATTGCAAAATCAAAGCACACATGGAAACGTCTCATGTGGCACAGTTTGAAGACATCGAAACATGTGGCCCGTTCTGCAAAACCACCAAGTAATGAACTTTATTTATATATCTTTCACAGTAAATGCAACTAACAAACCGTGAACACTGAGGGATCACCAAATCACATGACTAAACTCTCCTTTCCAATCAGTCAAACACACTCCGGCCACTGCCACGTTTACTGAGTGAAACCTCTAATCAGTTTCACACAACACTGCTCTCTAAAAACTGCACAGGTTCATCTGTCTAACCACTTCCCCCAGTCATCTCAATGCAAACTGAATTCAGATATAAGAATCCTCTTTTTTCTGTCCTGGTTTAAATTCACGTATAAGTCAGGAATCGCAGTGGCCATCATGAGATACCAAGTGACAGTCAAAACAACCTAAACTTCTCCAAAACAAATCCAACAAACGAATGCAGATAGAAAGCATGAAAAACAAAGATAAACACTCGCACGTTTGTAGACGAGGTGAGAAATGACGTGGGAAGTGTGAGAAAGAGAATCACGGTGATAAAAGCCTGTCTGTCAGATGCTAGACCAATGGCAATCTCTGTTTCGTGAGAATACATGCAAATTTGATATGACAAGCCAAACATGCAAACAATAACAACAACATGTCCAAAATGTCATGCATTTACAACAAACAGGAGCTGTTTAAGTGGACAATATCGTTTATAGAACTATATCTCTCCCGGCGAAGGCCTCCCTCTCTTGCCTTTACTTCTGTTCAGATAAAACGTTGTCAAAATAAATCCGGTTCGCATGGACAAAAAAAAAAAATCTGTATTATGAATTTTTTAAGGCCAGTCAGGTAGTTTGTTGAGGTCAATTTGTAGAGAAAGACTATGCCTGCATGCACACCCTCAGCATTTTCACTGGCCACAATTTTGACATTAATAGCATTAAAAAAAACCTGCCATATAATTTTTTTTTTTTATATAATTTCATAATTTGGGAGACGGTATATTAGGCTGCTGTCACTTTAAGACCTGACCAGTGTTGGGTAAGTTACTCTAAAAAAGTAATTAATTACTAGTTGCTGATTACCTCTTCAACAGTGTAATTAGATTACTGTACTAATTACTCTCTCTAAAAAGTATTTAATTACTTTCAAAATCCCATATTAAAAAAAATAAATAAAAAAAAATAAAAAATGTTCATACATATTTTACAATAATTCATTCGCATTTGTACGAGTGCGGTCGTAATATTTAGACACCTCATAAAATGCATACGAATCGCTGTGAGATCGGATTGATCTATACACAGTATTTACCTCAATTACATCAGAAGTAACTGTAATTAAATTACAGATAAATTAAGAGTAATCCCTTACTTTACATTTTCAAGGGAAAAGTAATTAAATTACAGTAACTAATTACTTAGTAATTAGTTACACCCACCACTGGACCTGACGCATGGATCCGTACTGTTATACATGCTGTTTATGTTAAAACACAACTGACTGTGTTAATATGAATACTCGGCAAGACCATGACATTATTTTTGTGTGTATTTGACTTTTAAGCGCAATAAGCAACTAAATTCAGTCCTGAGAGGAAGCTTTATGTTAATTACTTATGTTGATTAATGCATTACACCCAGCACTGCTTTCAAGTGATGTTGTTATGGCTGCTACTGAACTGCAAATGCTGTGTAAGCTTCACTGGGAAATCTACATTAACTCTCTCCCTCCATCAAGGTTTCAAAAGAGCTCGGCCGTGTCTTTATTGTGAGCAAAGCTCTAGTCGGATCGCAGTAAAGTCTACAACTGTTGACATCTCACGGCGCCTCCGCTTTCACCCTCTTAACAAAAACATCAATAATGGAATCAATTAACTGGTAATTTAATTCATCCTCCAGGAATCGCCCTTCTCCCAAGGGATCCCCACTACTAGTCAATTACAACCTCATAGGTTGGTAAAGATTGTGTGTGTCAAAGGCCGGCATTATTCTCTGGAATAGACAGAAGCGCAGGAGGAGAAGGAGGGCCCGGTTGCTTGAAGGGCAGCTCCTCTTTTAATTGTTATGGGAGAGTTTGGAGAACATTAGCCCTCTTCCCCACAGAACAAAGGTTACGACTCACAGAACACCCTTTAGACTCTTTTCTCCTTTTCAAAATCATGCTTTTCTCTGCACTGCTTACGGATCCACAAACCCTCCCTCCAGAAAGCGCGGCGGTGACGAGCGGGGTTTTGTTTGGAGAACGTACGGCTGTAGAGGAGATATTCAACTGACCCTCATGAACTCAACCAGGAGAGTTCCCAGAGGAGAGTGTTATTGCTCTTTCATTTCTCACAACACTTGGTCTCTATTCAGTTCTTGAATTTAAATGTGAAAAATCAAACACATTTTCTACAAGAAAAACAAGACAAGAAATGTTTACAGACAGACGGATGAACGGAACAATGGATTGAACGATACAGTGGATGGATGGATGGAACAATAGATAGACAAACAGACGGATGGATGGATGGATAAATGGATGGATGGATGGAACAATAGATAGACAAACAGACGGATGGATGGATGGATAAATGGATGGATGGATGGATGGATGGAACAATAGATAGACAAACAGACGGATGGATGGATGGATGGATGGAACAATAGATAGACAAACAGATGGATAAATGGATGGATGGATGGATGGATGGATGTAACAATAGATAGACAAACAGATGGATAAATGGATGGATGGATAAATGGATGGATGGATGGAACAATAGATAGACAAACAGACGGCTGGATGGATGGATGGATGGATGGATGGATGGATGGATGGATGGATGGATAAATGGATGGATGGATGGATGGATGGATGGACGGATGGATGGATGGATGGAACAATAGATAGACAAACAGACGGCTGGATGGATGGATGGATGGATGGATGGATGGATGGATGGAACAATAGATAGACAAACAGATGGATGGATGGATGGATGGATGGATGGATGGATGGATGGAACAATAGATAGACAAACAGACGGATGGATGGATGGAACAATAGATAAACAAACAGACGGATGGATAAATGGATGGATGGAACAATAGATAGACAAACAGATGGATGGATGGATGGATGGATGGACGGAACAATAGATAGACAAACAGACGGATGGATGGATGGATGGATGGATGGATGGATGGATGGATGGATGGATGGAACAATAGATAGACAAACAGACGGATGGATGGATGGATGGATGGATGAATGGATGGATGGAACAATAGATAGACAAACAGACGGATGGATGGATGGAACAATAGATAAACAAACAGACGGATGGATAAATGGATGGATGGAACAATAGAGACAAACGGATGGATGGAACAATAGATAGACAAAAAGACAGATGGATGGATGGATGAATGGAACAATAGATAGACAAACAGATGGATAGATAGATGGATGGATAAATGGATGGATGGAACAATAGATAGACAAACAGACAGATGGATGGATGGATGAATGGAACAATAGATAGACAAACAGATGGATAGATAGATGGATGGATAAATGGATGGATGGAACAATAGATACAGATGGATGGATGGATGGATGAATGGATGGAACAATAGATAGACAAACAGATGGATGGATGAATGGAACAATATATAGACAAACAGACGGATGGATGGATGGATGGATAAATGGATGGATGGATGGAACAATAGATAGACAAACAGACGGATGGATAAATGGATGAATGGAGCAATAGATAGACAAACAGATGGATGGATGGATGGAACAATATATAGACAAACAGACGGATGGATGGATGGATAAATGGATGGATGGAACAATAGATACAGATGGATGGATGGATGGATGGATGGATGGAACAATAGATAGACAAACAGACGGATGGATAAATGGATGAATGGAACAATAGATAGACAAACAGATGGATGGAAGAATGGATGGATGGTTGGATAAATGGATGGATGGAACAATAGATACAGATGGATGGATGGATGGATGGATGGATGGAACAATATATAGACAAACAGATGGATGGATGGATGGATAAATGGATGGATGGAACAATAGATACAGATGGATGGATGGATGGAACAATAGATAGACAAACAGACGGATGGATAAATGGATGAATGGAGCAGTAGATAGACAAACAGATGGATGGATGGATAAATGGATAGATATAACAACAGACAGATGGATGGATAAATGGATGGATGGAACAATAGATACAGATGGATGGATGGATGGATGGATGAAACAACGGTAGAACGAGACAGATAAACAGAACGGTATCACAGATAAAGTTAAATTCAGTTAAAAAAGTAAAGTTAAATTTAGTTAAATTCATTATCACACTTGATTAAAAAAATCATTCATCACATTCATTGATCAGGGTGGAAGAACACTTAATTTCACAGAATGCAATACTGCTGTTAACTTTCTTTGAATTACAACTCAGTAAATCCCACTTTCCTGAATTCTGCACAACCCTGATTCTACATAAACCCTTCAGTCTTCAGCAGAGGCCGTCACTGTCTCCTGTTCGCTTCAAGCTCATCTTCTCATCAGATGATCCACGTCCTCTACCTCCGACTTCTGTCCACAAAAGCAGAAGAAAAGGAGGACCGAGGCACTTGTTTAAATTCGAGCCGGGACAAAGCCTATTGACTGTCGGACAAGCCGGAGCAGGGAAGGCCTCACAGGGCGAGAGAGAAGAGATGCCAGTGATGGAGGAGACACAGACCGATAAAAAGAGCATGTAGGCCAGCTTTACTGTAATCTAGGCCTTTAAAAGCCATATCCATTCAGCCTCCAGAGTGCCTCGCTCACAGACATAGAGAGGCTTTCACTTTGGTATCTGATCACCCTTTCCCCTCAGAGACACCCTCTCAGAGCCATGAATGGATATGGCGTCTTGCGTTAAGGCACTGAGTACATTCGCCAGTTTCTATGCCCACCTTAATGTGAGTGTCCAAACAAAGGGTGGGAAAGTTTCTTTAAGTTAAGGTACACACACAAAGGTAACCCTAGTCAGACTCGCAAGTCTTCCTGTCTCGCCGAACACTTTTGAAGGAGTGTGTAGTGTAGTGACAAACTCCTATGTTTGGATTTCTTCCACGAAACACATGATGAGAAAATCCCTCATCTTTCATATTTCCATCCATCCATCATATTTCCATAAACAATGAATTAAATTTTAGCATGTCCCCGACACTAAGACATCACATGACTTTAGAAGACGCGGAATAGAAGATGTTTGGTGTTTGTCATTTTTGGACGGACAGACGGACAGACAGATAGATAGATAGATGGATAGATGGATGGATGGATGGATGGAACGAATGGACGGATGGACAGATGGACGGATAGATGGATGGATGGAACAAATGGACGGAACGATGGATGGATGGATGGATGGATGGATGGACAGACGAATGGATGGATGGATGGAACGAATGGACTGATAGATGGATGGATGGATAGACAGATGGATTTATAGATGGATGGATGGATGGATGGATGGATGGATGGATGGATGGATGGATGGATGGATGGATGGATGGATGGATGGAAGAATGGACGGATGGACGAATGGACAGATGGATGGATGATGGATGGATGAATAATGGATGGATGGATGGATGGATGGAACGAATGGATGGATGGATGGAACGAATGGATGGATGGATGGAATGACGGATGGATAGATAGATGGATTTATAGATGGATGGAACGAAGGATGGATGGATGGACAAATAGACAGATGGATGAATAATGGATGGATGGAACGAATGGATGGATGGATGGATGGAATGACGGATGGACGGAACAACGGATGGATGGATGGATGAATAGATAGGTGGACGGAACGAAGGATGGATGGAACGAATGGACGGATGGATGGATGGATTTATAGATGGATGGATGGAACGAAGGATGGATGGACGGCTGGATGGACGAATGGACGGATGATGGATGGATGAATAATGGATGGATGGATGGAACGACGGATAGATAGATAGATAGATGACATGAGGCAGAAAAAACAAAATTCGTACAAATAATTCTACAGAGCCCCTGAGAGGACATGTTGGTGGAACAAAATATGAGATGGAAGGAAAAATAAGTGGTCAATGTTTTTGGGTTCTTTCGCAAATGTTTGCGTTCCCCTGACAAAGCGCTTTCTCAGGGGAATGCAAATCATTGCCAAGTAATCCTTCCTCCCATCTCAGTTTCTGTCTTGGCCGTGCCCCTATAGGTGGTCCTGTAGAATTCTTTCATCTTACACCGTACAAATACCGTTTTAAAGTTGCAAATAAAGATTTTTGACAAGACAATATTATTTCACTCTTCAGTGTTTTACTTTACAAACTCACAGCGAAAATGGTTTCAAAGTATATCCTAAAAAATTTTCAGCGTGCTTTTCAAAACAGACTGACACCGGAGAAAGCGAAATACATTCAACAAATACGGAAACTTCATCTCCCAGCTTGTGTTCACCATTAGTGCATTCCACGCAGAAATATCTCTCTTTTTGGAGCCGGACGCCTTTGTGTGGTTTATATAGACGCACAGGTGCTATACTTGACCTGGGACACTAATCCTTTGACCTCTCACTCTTTAGATAAAGGCTAAAGGGCATATTAAGCCGAGCTGTCAATCAAAGCCCTGGACCAGAAGCGGAATGGCTTGGTTTGAGTCCATAGACGTGAATGTCCAGACGGGAGGGCGTAAGAAAGGTTTAACACACGGCTGGTGCAAAGCCCTACACATTCCTCAATATTCAGCGTAATGGTCTACTTTAACTTTAGAAAGGTGACTGTTTGTAATCCTAACTTAGAAATAGGCAAATTCCACTTGATTTTGTGGCCGATGTCCTTGGCGCCAAACGTTCCTCTCTTAATGAGACGGATTTGTCTTGTCTTGTCTTGAAGGAGGTGTGTGTTTGCAGAGTCTTTCAAGTGAGTTTATGCAGCATTAAGGGTCCAATAAACCCCCATTGAGTGGCAGTGTTTCTCCGGACTCATCAGCATCATTAAACGCAGCAAACGCTCGGTGCTTTTCAAAGCAGATTACATCAGGTCAGCTTCATTTGACCTCAAATTATCCTTGACATATGTTTGACCTCTGGAGTCAGACACCAGCGGCGTTGCTTATTAAAGCACATGGGCCGAGAGTTTAGTCAAGGTCAGAATCCTAACATTCAAAGCCTGAGCGTTTTCTCCATAAATATTGACCCTGGTGCTTGAAGGATGAGTGAGGGATTACAGAGCGGCCAATGTTAAACCAAACTCAATGACAGAAGAAAAATAACTACTACAAGGCTGAGAAAACCATTCATTTAAGAAAGCCTTCAGACAAGGCTTTCATATGTCAAGCTATCATATTGACTTTGTCAAAACATCATCATCTCGTTTTGATTGAAAAGACCGTATCAAAGTTGAAGCACAAATCTGTGACTTGCTTTGGTTCTCAGAGCGCAGGTGTCAATATTTGTAGATTTAGCCCTATCTTCACCAGACGTATCGAAAAAACACAAGGACGTTTATTGTTTTCTCTCATGGAAGAAGTCAGGGCTTCGTATCTGTGCGCAGAGATACTGAACGTGGCCTTAAGCACAAATGCTTAAAAAACACACACGGACAGAACTATAGATAAAACGAGAGAATGACAGGATCATCGATAGAACGACAGAATGAATGATTGATTAAATTATAGATAATGTCAGAATTCGAATAGAACAAATAGAAATATAGAATGATGGATAGAATGGCATAACAGAACTAAAGATAGAATGAGAACGAAAGAACAAGAGATCAGATGAGATTAGATAAAATGACAAAAACAAACGTAAACGTGTCACTCATAGCTAAATAATCAAATAAACTGTACTAAAATGGCCCCACAGTCACCAGATCTCAACCCAATAGAGCATCTTTGGGATGTGGTGGAACGGGAGCTTCGTGCCCTGGATGTGCAATATAGGGCTGGGTATTGACACAAATTTCATAATTGAAGAGTTCAGATGCAAAAGCCTCTAAGTGCCATTTGAAATTTTCTTCTAGAATGATCATTTTTATCAAGCTTGTATATTTAAGTTCAGTAATTTCACTAAATTGCAATTTAACTGAAATTACTGAACTTAAATATACAAGCTTGATAAAAATGATCATTCTAGAAGAAAATTTCAAATGGCACTTAGAGGCTTTTGCATCTGAACTCTTCAATTCGATTTCGATTCACAAGCTTGCAATTTGATTCGATTTCGATTCAATATTGATTATCTTGGATATCATTACAATAAATGGCAAATTTTCTCAAGGAAATCAAATCTATTAACTAATGCTGTAAACTATGGGAGTCTAGTTGGGCTTCATTAGCCTAATATGAAGGTAATAATGAACTGTTTTGTAGCTATACAAACACTGAAATTACACTTTTATTTATTTTTATAATAAGAAGATTATATGAAATATAAACATCTAAATGGTGGCTGTCATAAAAATTTGCCAGATTTATTCAAATATGCATTAGATATTGAAGAACATTAAGATTATAATGCATATGTAATATGGTGTATATATTTAGCAAAATGCTGCTCTCTAGAGTTATTTTTTCTAGTTGACTAATGAGTTTATGTGGGTTTTCTGAGGTAAATATGACGATACATTGATTACAAGCTGTTTAACTGACGTCTTTCCACGGTTGAAACGCTGATTTAGTGAATCAATGTGACATGATATACGGATTTCGATAAGTTGTACTCTATCTTTAACACACTTTCAGATGCTCATTCATGTTTATTTCGCGCTGTAACTGGTATTATTAAGCCGGAAGAGAGATCAGCGCTGCTGCTTCTCTTTAGCTGCGCCAGAACACTATTTATGTTTTTGAATTTCTAAAGAAAATGGACGTTGAAATTTGAGACTTTGTTTCATATCAATAGTAACAAAGGACAAAGATTATTGCGATTTTTTTGGATGCGCGCAGCCGCGATACAATGTCCCATTCATCCAAATGAAACAGGATGACTAATCGATTCTTGAGATTTAAGAATCGATATCTGTTCGTAAAAATGAGAATCGATTAATATCGAGAAATCGATATTTATTACCCAGCCCTAATGTGCATCCCACAAATCTCCATCAACTGCAAGATGCTATCCTATCAATACGGGCCAACATTTCTAAAGAATGCTTTCAGCACCTTGTTGAATCAATGCCACGTAGAATTAAGGCAGTTAAAGGGGGTCAAACACAGTATTAGTATGGTGTTCCTAACAATCTTTTAGATGAGTGTATATCCACTGAGCTTATATATAAACATTTACACAGACAGGAAAGCAGTGGATTTCAGTGTCAGAAAAATGGAGGCGTTTCATCCCTCAGTAAGTGACCTTGAAAGAGTTTTGCCCCAAAGCCATTAGTGCACAGAGAAAGAGAGCGCTGTGACACATGGGATGTCTGTGCCGGTGGTTTTCCAGAAAAATGGCCACCCTCAGGCACGGAAACGCCCTTTCTTGGTCGTGCCGCACTCAATCACTTTTGGACTTGTAAATGTACTAGTGCATTTTTCACGGAGATCTAAAGATCTGGACACGGACAATGTGGCGTAAAGCAGGGCGGGTGTGGCAATGGAGAAACGAGAGAGTCAATGGTGAGGAAGAGACATGAAGAGGTCAAAAAGTCATTGGACGGGACAATACGGAAAGGGCACGCATGGTGACCTCACACTTACCACCCTGCCTGAGCGCTACGACTTTACCCAAACATCCCTGCGTGGTTATCACGCGACAGCACATTAACACGGCACCAAACACCTACTTAAACGTTCTTTTCGTTTGACACCCCTTCGACCAACAAGAACTTCATCCACATGGTGTTCAACAGCGCTCCGCATCACAAAAAGATTCTCTTTGTTCGATTTCCAGCACATTCAGTGTGTTTAAAAACCACTGAGATGTTTAGATTATGCACAAGAATTCACCCACTGTGTGTTTGAAGGTTTTTATGCCCATTTTATCATCTGCCAGGTGATAAAAATCAACTAAGTAAAGCAACAGCGCACTTCGCATCAACAACACATGATTTGAGGAATCATTCAAGAGTTGGAGCACAAATGCTGAACTATAATAGTCAAAAGCAGAATCAAGAGCATCAGCTTCTGTCTTCAATCTTTGTTTTTTTTTATTTATTTTTTTTATTCAATTTAGTTTTACAGGGACATTGTACATTAATAAAACATTCCTGTAAATGTATCAGAATTAGCCAAAGGCTATTTTTCATTTGTAGTCCCTGGACAAGATGTTACAAGTCAACCTAAAGAAAAAAATTAATTATTAAGAATACATAATAGAAACTTTATTAATACACAATACCATAAAAAGCTATTGTATTTACAGATCAAATGATTTTCCCATTAGCAGAGCTCATAGAGAGGTTTTAGCATATTTATTCTTCTGTATATAAGAAACACCGTAACTTTATTTGCTCACCAGCCACTGTGTGGCTATATTGGTTTTACAAAATTACGAGCCACTCTAGTCAGAAATTTTAACATCGATACTATGGGGAAAAACTGCCATATAGATATTTTTAATATTATCACATAATTTCGCAGGAGATATATTAGGCTGCTGTCACTTTAATGGTGTGTTCACACCGAACGCAAATTTAATTATTTGCGCGAGTAGATTACATACAAAGTCAATGCAAAGACACATCAGAATAGACGCGTCATTCGCGCCGGGCGTTGCGAATGACGCAAATTGGTTTGCCGCGAATGTCTTCCGTGCAAGTTGAAAAATTTGAACTTGAGCGAATGTTCAAGCGTCTAACTAGACGCGATAGACGCGTATTTGCCGCTCTATTCGCGTTCGGTGTGAACACACCATAGCACCGTGTCCTAACTACAGGCGACGCGATAAAATTCCAGCGACTGTGTGTCTGTTCACACTAGACCGTGAGACGCCACACGTTGTGATCAAAAATCACAAGCATTCAGAACAGCGTGAAAGCGCACTGTTGGCCCGCACTCGCATTGGAAATGGGTAAAGGACATAATCAAATCAAGAAATAACATTATTAAAAAATCAAAACATTAACAAAATATACTCATTGACTAAATTTGTTATGAAGTACAGTTGTATGTTTGCATAAAATTCATTTTGAACGCTATATTATATGATTTCAAAATCTGAGGTAAATTATCCGTTATCGACCAATTTTTAAATAAAAATAAATAATGTGTTCTCATAACCAGTGTAATTTCTTCATTTGGTCAGCCGCGACGTCGCAGAAATAAGAACCGTTTCTAAAATAGAAACTTCGCGTGTCGCCGTTGCGTCTGGTTAGGACAAAAACTCTGATTAACAATGGAAAAGATACCTTTTATCGCGTGTCGCGTCGCGTGTTGTTAGGACACGGTGTAAGACCCAACACACTGAACAGTTATACTGTCACACATTTGTTTTCTTTCTCAACGGTTTATTCTACGTTGCACTTAATTTTTTAATGCAGATGCCTATTTAAAAGACGACAATTGAAAAATTTATATAAAATTCAACCCGCCAAAGTGGCTATAGGAGAGACTGCGTTAACCTGGCCATTGGCGTGTGTAAGACCCAACACACTGAACAGTTATACTGTCACACATGTGTTTTCTTTCTCAACGGTTTAAGTTCGCTTACATGTGTTTACTTGAATACTTGCCAAGACCGGTATTTTGACATTATTTTGTGTGTATTTGACTCTTTAAGTGCAACAAGCAGCGAAAATAACTCAATTTAGTACCAAGAGGCGGCTTTATGAGCACACTTTGGGGTATGAGTATAATTCCGCGCAATCCTACGCCAAAATTCAAGCCCTTTAACACCAACAATATTCATCCCGAGCGGCTCAAACGAGTGAGTGAGGAGAGGCGGGTAGTGTCTGTTCTGCGTAAAATGAGTATTGGAAGCGTTTCAGATATTCCAGTATTGATGTGTTCTGAAAAAATGATATATCTGATTCTACGTTGCACTTAATATTTTTTTGCAGATGCCTATTTAAAACACAACAATTGAAAAATGTATATATTATATATAAAATTCAACCCGCCAAAGTGGCTATAGGAGAGACTGCGTTAACCTGGCCAATTGGCGTGTGTTTATGTCAAGCCCTGCCTTCACTAGCATTAATATTCTCGGCTAAAACCACATCCACCTTCAATCCCACACCAACAACAGCATATGCTTCAGTGCACAGACGCAGATCCACGTCCGATGTTCCTAATGAAGCAGCTCGTCCATTAAGCGAGCGCACAAACCCATTCACCTACTAACTGCATTAAAATCAGCCTGTCCTCGCGCGACCCCCGCACCGAGGCGGAGACGTGTCTATTGTGGCCTCAGCGAGCGGCTGCCCCATTAGCACGGCAGTCACCACAATGTGCCTTTAGGAGGGTCAGTCCAGAGTCCTGGTTGAAATATCACAATAACAGCATGGCGATGCTTTTCCCACGACCCTCCCATACACAGCAGTCCATTATGAGCCTCCTCATCCCTTCTCCGGCCTTTACTGCGCTACAACTCCTCTGCTAGCCAATGAAAGGGTTTACAAATCAGCGGCTGTGTTGCTGGTGAAAGAGGGAGTCTATCGCCCTCTGGGTCAACAAATTACCACTAGAACAATGACGTGCGTCCTGTATATATAGGATTAATTAGCTTTAAAAAAAAGATTCACAGGTCTTATTACCTGCTTTTTAAAATCTGTGGGAAAACAAACAGAAACGAAGGACGAATCTGAGGCATTACGCTCGACAGTTTAGACGGATGGCGTCTGCTTGAAAAAGACAAAATATGCTCCGATAAATGTCTAAAGTTTTAGTGCTCACCATATCTCCTTTACTGGTGTTTATCAATGATGAAATCTAGACAAAGAAGTGTTTTCTTCACTATCTTCTTTCTTTCTAAACTATTTGGAACCCCTAAAAGGTTCTATACACTCTTAAAAAAGGGTTCCTCTGGGTTCTATATAGAACCCTGGGGTTCCGTACTCGGCCAATAGAACCTTTTACCAAAAAAAAATGGTTCTATATAGAACCATTTTGGAGTTCCATATATGAAGCGGGGGATGCAACCATTTCTGGTTCTAAATAGAACCATTTCTTCTAAGAGTGTATGTGATAACTTCGCTTTATGGGTTTCAACTGTGTAATAAGGTAATGAGATGTATGCTATAACATGTCTGAACTATGATGTGTTTTTGTTTTTCCTGTTGTATTATGTAATAGTGTAGTTGGGGACTCTTGAAAATGAGATGATGCATATCAAGGGGCTATCCATTAATAAATGGAACATTTAAATATGAAATAGACATGTTTTTAGCTGAGGCATGGAGGTAGGCAAAGTTGATATATGACTTCAGTCTGAACAGCGCAGTCTCATCCCAAGACGTCATATAACTGACGTCTTGGGACGTCTTTTGACCATACGTCAACATCCGCCTTTTTAGGGTACCCTTAAACGTCGGTTAGATGACATTATCGGATCCTAACCCAGACCTAAACCCACCCCGTAACCTAACTGACGTTAAAGGTAAAGCGTCAGTTGTATGACGGCCCGGGATCGTCAACTAACCGACGTTTAAGGGTACCCTAAAAAGGCGGATGTTGACGTACAGTATGGTCAAAAGACGTCCCAAGACGTCAGTTATATGACGACTTGGGATGAGACTGTGTTAGTCTGAAACATTGGTGAAATCTACACTCACAAAATAAAGGATGCAAATAGTGATTTTCGCAGAAGAACCGTTGAGTTAACAATTCTTCAAATAACCATTTTTAGTGTGCAAAAGAACATTTTTTTTACTAAAAGGACCTTTGGTGGAATGGGAAGTTCGAAATAACCTTAATTTTTAAGGTGAAGAGATGACATGTGCACTCTAAAAATGCTGGGTTGTTTCAACCAAAATCTGGGTCAAATATGGACAAACACAAATGTTGGGTTTAAAAATGTAATTAAAAAATGTACAATTGAAAGTGGAAACTGAAGTTGGGTTAAAATGTTTAACCCAACGTTTGGGTTTGTCAAATGTTTCAAATTTGCCAAATTTGGGTTAAAACAAGCCAGCATTGTCTTTTTAGGAGAAACAAACGACTTAGGCCAATCTTAAAGGAGAACTCCGGCGCAAAATGAACCTTTGGTCTAATTACACATTGCTACCTAGTCAACCGTTATCTGAGATTTGTTTTCATGATTGCCGAGTGTAAATAGTGTTATCTCTAAAAACAGTTTAGCCTATAACGCTAGTATATAGGGCATAGAGTAATGACAAATAAAAATCGCTTGTTATTACCACTAACAAGGCTCAAAATAGCCCCAAACTAATACGATAGTATAATAAGGGTCCCTACATTCAAACCAAAGCATTGAGAACTTTGTCAGTGTCCATACAGTTTAATAAGAAGATATTTTATACACACAGTCAACTTCGCCAATACAGGAAGAAGCCATCTTTGAAAAATAGTCTCTACCAGTCGATCTACGAACGCCGATCCAAGTGCGCTGAACTGTGCAGAATCTCATATGGTCCGTTGTTTTCGGAAGAAACACAAACACGAACCGTTTTCTTCTCTTCAATATGTACACGTAGCCTACTGTTCGTGCTCACCTTATCACCTTATTCACATCTCACCAGCGCACTTGGATCGGCGTTCGTAAATCGACTGGTAGAGACAATTTTTCAAAGATGGCTTCTTCCTGTATTGGCAAAGTTGACTGTGTGTATAAAATATCTTCTCATTAAACTGTATGGACACTGACAAAGCTCTCAATGCTTCGGTTTGAATGTAGGGACCCTTATTATGCTGTCGTGTTAGTGTGGGGCTATTTTGAGCCTTGTTAGTGGTAATAACAAGCGATTTTTATTTGTCATTACTCTATGCCCTATATACTAGCGTTATAGGCTAAACTGTTTTTACAGATAAAAGTATTTACACTCGGCAATCATGAAAACAAATCTCAGATAACGGTTGACTAGGTAACAATGTGTAATTAGACCAAAGGCTCATTTTGCGCCGGAGTTCTCCTTTAAGGAATCACTGGAGTTAAAGAGTGGTGACAGTCTGGTTGCAGCTCTCTGACGCTCTTACCGGTCAGTTGGAGGTTTAACACGAGTGCAGATCTCAGTACTTGCCACTTTCTTATGCAATAGCATGCAATTCTTGACCAAGTCACTTCAGAAAGTTCATGGAATTGCCTCTCTTGTTGTCTCTGGTTTGGGCAGGCAGCGAGAGCGAGCTGACCTGCCAGAGAGCGAGCAGTCGGTCCGTGAGCTGTAATTGTATTTGTGTGCTTGTTGCCCCTGCGTGGCACGGTCCCCCCCGACTGTTGCCCCTTAACCACGGTAACAGATTGGCATGCATAGCTAACAAACCTGATTGTCTGAGCTTCTTTGTATAGGCCGCGAGCCCTGCGAGAAACCCTGATTACAGAGTTTGGCATGCCACCCGATCCATTTTTTTGCAGCGGGCCCCTTGTACATCAGCGACAAGCGTAATGTGAAATGAATTCGCCGCACTCACCGGGTAAATTCATTTTAAACACTTTACCCCGGAGAAACAATGGCCACCGGCTATGGCTGTTATCTGCCGATTTATCAGGCAAAACCCCAGTGGAGGCCGGCGGTGACAGTGTGAAAGTGGAAGCAGGACTCTTGGCATGGTCGCGAGACCCCGTGTGCACAGATGCGCTCTATTCACCGCCGTCCCCTCGTTCTCATTGTTCCCATAAAACAAAAGCCGAATCAAGACTATCAGCATCTGTCTTCAATCTTTATGTGTTTACGGATTCAATGATTTTCCCATTAGCGGGGCTCACGGAAAAACTCTTTACTCGCATATTCACTCACATTTTCTTTAGCACGGTACGCTAAAGATTTTTATTAATGTGAATCAGTGTTAGTAACTTTTAGTCGATATTTAAAAAAAAAATTGTAAGTTTTATTTAAGTTAACACCAATACAAAAATAATTAACAAAAATAAATACAAATCTCTTCTATAAAGTGTCGTCATTCTAAAATGGTTAAAATATTAGTAATAATAAGGTAATAATAATAAACTAAACTAATATAACAACACAAATTATGAACAATAAAATAAACAAACAAACAACATTGAAAGTATAAGCAAATAAAATACAGATTTGAGTATTTAGATTTTGTGTGAATTTCTTGGAACATAAGCATGGCCAAATAAATCCAAATTCATGTTCATATTCATAACAGAAATAAAAAATTAAAAAAAAAACATTTTTTAACACTAATTTCCAAAAACATTGTGGAAAAACACCAGATAACAGCAACCAGTGAAACAGCACCTAAAGTCATGTGAGGACACTGACCAGATAAAACCCCTATCAGCGCGTGCACACACACACACACACACGCACCCCATATGGCACACACACACACCCATTCACTCGCTCGCATTATACCAGCCCAGAATCCTCAGACACACCTTATCGATCTCACACACTTCCATTTAACGAGTGCAATGAGAATCATTCATGTTAATGGCTCCTTCGAACCAACACCCTAAAAATAAAGCTTCTTTATTGGCATTTATGGTTTTATGAACAACTTTTATCATCCATGGAACTTTTCCATTGCACAAAATGTTCACAATAAAAATGTTCTTAAGCGTGATCCCTTTATATTTGCGAGTACCAGCTGATTCCAAAGACATAACCAGCATTCATCGAACACAAATTGGAGTTATTTTACAATCATTGACAAAAATGTCATGTTTTTGAATATTTGGATATATCACGTTTTATAACCTCTAGTATCCACTTCGATACGGATCCTCCATCTCACACACTCACATCTACCCAACGCAACGAGAATCATTCACGTTAATGACGTTCTATCAGTCGATCCCAAAGACACACACACATGGAAAACCCAGCATTCCTCGGATGAGTGACACGCCATAGAGGAGGAGAATGGGAGCAATGAGTGTGTCCAGCAAGAGGAGCACAACAGTGTGTGTGTGTGGTCCTCAGGTCATCTTCTTAATGTGCTGTTGCAGTCCTGAGTGCAGTTGCCCAACAAACACACGCCATCCCTGCGCCCTCCCGCTGTGTTCCTATCAGACTCCGAGAGCAATCCCTGGCGCGCTCATGCAGCAACAACCCCGAAAATCTCCATCCTGGCACCGATTACAGCTCATGCATCCCTAAAGCGGCACGCCGGCGCTCCCCTCGCCGCAGACCTGTCGTAAAATCATTTATTCATGCGGAGTGATTTGTAAAAAACCTCGACACAGAATGCGTCTGTGCTTTTTCAGGATAGCCATTGTTTTTGTAGGTTTGGGCGCTCTCGCAAAAGGTCACAGCGCTGTCGAGCGTCTCTGACGAAGACAAGAGTGGAAAAATAGGCATCCCGCGGCGTGCAACATGTTGGCTGAGCCGCAGCGAGGCTTTAGGAATATTATGACACATCTTCTATCTAGAGGCAGGGTGTTTACCGTTCAATGCCATCTGTGCCATGCTCGCCAGCAAAGATGTAAAGAAAATGGTGTGCATGTTTTCCTGATTGCGTCAATTTGAGGGTCGTGGGTTTCGATTATCTGTTGTGGACAGGTTTTCCTGAAAGGTCGTCCCGCTGAGGAATTAGCCATCAGAAACACCCGTGTCATCCAAAAACTCGCTGTAAAGGCCTTCTCGGGTCATATGAGGGGGTCTGAATCTACTAAGATAATCACAGCTGAGAACGTGTAAAGCCTGACTATGAATACATATTTTTTAAAAAAGGAGTAGTTCACTTTTAAAAACACTTTTGCTGATAATTTACTCACCCACATGTCATCCAAGATGTCCATGTCTTTCTTTCTTCAGTCGAAAAGAAATGAAGGTTTTTAATGAAAACATTCTAGTATTTTTCTCCATATAATGGACTTCAATGGGAACCAAATGAGAGTTTCAGTGCAGCTTCAAAGGGCTTTAAACGACACCAGACGATGAATAAGGGTCTTATCTAGGACTCGAAAAAAGATTTGTTCGTTTTGATGAACGATTCGAACAGGAGAGTCACGAACCCGCATCACAGAACAGAGCAAGGCGAGCATTTGTGCTTATAAAACTTAAACTTTGTTATTTATTTTTGAAATGAGCGATCGTTTCGCTTGATAAGATCCTTCTTTTTAAAATGCGTTATCATATTATTTTAGTTAAAACTCATAAATAACTACAAATAACTAATGTTAGGGAAATGTTTTGTTGCACGTTTCTGAAATAAAAAAAAATAAATAAAAAATATCGGCAGATATATCGGAATATCGGATTTTAAACCAACAAATATTTGTATCGGTATCGGCCTTCAAAATCCTTGATCGGTCGGGCTCTAATGCCCTCATCCTCAAAAACCAACAAAAGGTCAAAGAAATTACGACCCAGATGACATTAAATACAGGTAAATCCCATTTGTGCTGCGGTTCGCACATTTACAAAATGATTCTTTTCCTATTCAGCCGTTTACATCATGTTGTTTTAAAATGATTTGTTTCCCCTCAATAATCAATTCAGGTACTGTGTTAGTAAATTTGAAACACGTTTTGTTAAAGGAAAAAGTGAGTTAATACAATGAAGGAGATTAATTTAACCATCAGAAATTCAAAATTATATGTTATCTGAACTAAACAAATTATTTAAGTTGATTTGACAAAAGAAAAAATGTTGTGATTACTACACTGTAAAAAAATATTGTTGATTTAACTTAAAAAAGTAAGTATCCTGGGTTGCCTTAAAATTTCAAGTTGATTGAACTGGAAAAAGTGAGTTAATACAATGAAGGAGATTAATTTAACCATCAGAAACTCAAAATAATAAGTTATCTCAACTAAATAAATTATTATAAAGTTGATTCGACAAAAGAAAATATGTTGTGATAACAAATCTTGAAAATATTATTATATATATATATATATATATATTTTCACTAATAAATAACTAAAGAAACCCTTGAAAGAAACTAAAGAACAAACGTGCATCTCGTTTTTAGTTTAGTTTGCTAATGCGTTAAGACTAATTTTAACAAATGACCTCATTGTACAGCAAAATCACATTCACTGGCACGCATGATGACAAGGCAATGGAAACATGATGATGTCATACTACATTTTAATGGATGCCACAAAGGCCCTAAGTATTAAGGAATGCATGCCAGACTTCCTTTGCTAATTGGTAAGTAATTAGCAAAGAAGGGAACTTTTAGAGTGTACATTATTAGTGCAGCAATGCAGAACTAACCCCGAGACAATGCCCAACACGTATTATTATTATTTTTCCGAGGCTAATCTCGCATTCAAAGTGTATCAGCTGACCTAGAAACAACACAATGGCAACTTTCGCATCTTAAGGCTGCCGGGTGAGGAC
Organism: Pimephales promelas; assembly: GCF_016745375.1. Next base: position 14,861,779 of record NW_024121188.1, read on the forward strand.
AATGGTGGCATTGAGTGGGCTTGGCTTGAGGGCCACAACAGATGCCTTGACCCAACACAACCTGTTGAAGAACTCAATCACGTCCCATTACGCCTGTCAACACGGCGGCACAATTCGCCGGTCTGCGCTGATTAAAACGCAGAGCTCTCTGTGGAAAGCCAGTCATCAAGTTTGCCATTAAAAATAGTCCCTGAGAGAGCGAGGAGGCCAATTTTGGATGTGATTAAACCACACAGACTGTAAAGAAACCCTTGTGTCCTCGAGTCATACAGCAGATTTACTATCCTACAACTCAGAACAAATGTGGTTCAGTGGGTCCTCTAGACAAGATTTCTTCTTTGCTGGCATGAATTCAGAAGTTGCCTTAGGCCCAGTGGATTCTTCTACAAATCCAACCGACCATGGTCAAAAAATGTGCCCTCGTCCCCAAAAAAAGGGGGGGAAGGAATGCATGGGAGGGAATCGCGGAGGTATCCGTGGGGAAATTGCAGTGGGAATTTCAGCAGACCCAGACAAGTGTTTTCCCGAGCCAAGATCTGAGATTATCATAATGGGAGACAAAGAGAAAATGTCTGAGGTTGGAATCAGTCCCAGCTCAATATTGTGGCCCTTGACTAATGAAACAATAGCGGTCAGACTTCAAGTTGCATCGTTTTCAGATGTCAGGAGAAAGAAAACTGATGCAATCGCCATCTAGTAGGCTTTATTACATCGACACTTCTTTCCCATTAAAATCAGCATCTGCAAATTTGGTGAAAAAAGGAGTAGTTCAAAATGAACGAATCTTTTTTCTTGTCATTTGGTTCATTCAACGAACGAATTGCCTTGGGAAAAGATTTGTTCGTTTTGATAAACGAGTTCGAACAGGAGAGTCACGAACGGGCAACACGGAACAGAACAAGGCGAGCATTTGTGCTTATAAAACTTAAACTTTTTTATTTATTTTTTAAATGGCCGATCATTTCGCTATAGATAAGACCCTTATTCATCGTCTGGTGTCGTTTAAAGCCCTTTGAAGCTGCACTGAAACTCTCATTTGGACCCCATTGAAGTCCATTATATGGAGAAAAATCCTGGAATGTTTTCATCAAAAATCTTAATTTCTTTTCGACTGAAGAAAGAAAGACATGGACATCTTGGATGACGTGGGGGCGAGTAAATCATCAGCAAAAGTTTTTTTTTAAAGTGAACTACTCCTTTAAGACTCACCGTCCCTGAGTAAAACTGTGACGGATGACCTGTTGACATGGCCGCTGTCAGTTTCGTGAGAGACATGATGGTTTCAAATATCTGCAAACAACGAGTGGCACAGGTACGAGAGACTGAACTGTGAAACTCAAGTGCAAGTGCAAGAGACCGCCGGGGACTCATTTAAGAGGAGTCTTCATCACCTGAATATGCATGAAACTTCACAATGAAGACTGTAAACCCTAACGCTCAAAATAATTAACTGGTTTGAGTAGGACAAACTTAAATTCAACAAATTAGTTCAGTTAAATTAATTTTTATGAGTATTTAGCACTTTCTTTTTCTTTCAAGTTCACAGAACTGATTTATTTTAAGTAAACTGAACTGTTTCATTGTTTTGAGTTTTATGAAATTGTTTATTTTAATTTAGACGAACTTAAGTTTAACTGAAACGGCTGGGATATCTATTTCCCAGCGTGCTTTGCCGATGGCACTCGAAAGAGAGTGTAAATGCTAAAATTAAGTGAAATATAAAGTTTTTTTTTTGGTGTAACATTAATGTTAAGTGTGAGATTTAGTAGTGATTAATGTTTTGTTATGCTAATTTAGAAGAATTTCTGTTAATGTTGGCTTTAGGATGGTGACAAGTGGTGCATTCAGCTTGATTTGAGAGCAAATTATCCCTTTATATTATTACGCTCATACAGAAAGTGCTTCTGCGCTTGTAAGTGCTTATAAAATACTAATATGTTAGCATTTACTACGTCAGCAGATTAGCTTTTAAAGGTAATTAAGTTTATACTATTAAAAGTGAGTTCTGCCAACTTATTCGGGTTTACAGTGTAGTGTACTACATAGATTTAAGTTATAGTAACTACTTAGTACTATTAACTTTATTTACCCAAGTTATCTTAACAATAAGTTATTGAGTTACTAGGAAACAAATCAAATATTTTTTATGCTTAAATTGTTTGAGTTCATAAACTTAAATGATTTAAGGCAACCGGTTTCCTCAAACGGTTTGAGTTGAACTAACTCATCAGGTTTTACAGTGTACCTGCAAACAAGAAAAAGTCCAGTTTCAACATCACTGCAACAAATCTGCAAATGAGATCCCAATTGTTTCTTCTAGACAGCGATGAGATGAAGTGCTTTTCAGACGATTCTCGCGATACAAAAAACTAGCAACCTCATGAATCTCCTATAGAGTTTCAAAAGAGATCCCGACGTCTTCAACTATGCTATGATTTCCAAGTTTGCAAGTCAATTATTTTTAAGATGCACTCCACATGTCTTCAAATTCTTACTTTATGACAACTATTAACTTTTTATCTCACCTCACAAATTTTAGGGGAGACAGCTCGAATTTGACACTATAATTGAGAGCTCCATGAGGCTGTAAAAGAGCAATCGCGTTTTCCCCTGGGTAGTAAAAACATCAATCCATCCTAAAGAAGAAATTTGAGTGTTTTTTACGAACACATGCCCCATCTCGGAGGAAACCAGGGGATTTGAGGAACCATCTGTTGGCCAAAGCCTTTGGGAAGCACACTAATATGGATTTAGGATATTGCTCTCTGCAGGTGGGATGGGAATGGCCGTGGCCGCTTTAGAGGGAGGGGCGGAGAGATACAAGTCCTGCATTCAAAAGTAAAATAAAAACAAAAATGTTATGTAACAGCAGACACATAAGTGTGCTAGTGCAGTACATGAGAATGAAACTTGATCCAGGCAAATCCAATTTAAAAATGTTCTGATCTCACAATATAATACTCGCCCCATCCTAGAAAAAGTCAAAATACAGTTAAAATGGTACATTTAAAGGGATACTCCACTTTTTTTTTGGAAATAGGCTCATTTTACGACTCACTCAGAGTTAAACAGTCGAATTTTACCGTTTTTGAATGTAGTCAGCCGATTTTCTGATATTTAGAAGAATATCAGTAACCAGACCGTTTCTGGTCTCATCAACTTAAAAAATATACTATGGAAGTCAATGAGACCAGAAACTGTCTGTTTACTGACATTCTTCTAAATATCAAAAAATCGGCTGAATACATCTGAAAATGGTAAAACTCAACTGTTTAACTCTGGGGGAGAGGTAAAATGAGCCTATTTCCAAAAAAAAGTGGAGTATCCCTTTAAACAGTTTGTTATTGTATCAGGTGTGGACATTCCAAAACCACTAGAAAACCTTGATTAAATATTACATTATATAACTATAAACGTTTTTATATTTTGTTGACATTTGTACTTTGTACCAGAAAAATCCGGTAAAACGACGGCTGAGGAGGTGAACACGCCAACTCCCATGATTCCACGCTCCATCACCGCGTCATCAAGCTACACCTCGTTGTTGCTTTGAATAAGCGACCTCTAGTGGTGAAACTCGCATACTGTGCCTTTAAATGTCAGAATGTTGTACACTGTAAAAAATATTTTCATGATTTGTTATCACAACATTATTTCTTTTGTCAAATCAACTTAAATAGTTTATGTAGTTCAGATAACATAATATTTGAAGTTCCTGAAGATTAAACCAATCACCTTCATTGTATTAACTCAATTTTTCCATTTCAGTGAACTTAAATTTTTAAGGCAGCCAGGTTACTTCATTTTTTAAGTTAAACCAACAATATTTTTTTTACAGTACTAATCAAACAGTCTCATCTGGTCTAAGTTGGTGGCTTTTGATCATAAAAAGCTGTACTATACATTTCATTTACGTTCGGCTATATGATGCAGATTAGTGACCTCTATTATTAAAGACACTAACCTTTAAGCAATACTAGAGAAAGAAGCAGGGCATTAGAATAATAATGAATGAGTCTCACAGAATATACATAATAAAGGCAAAAACTTAAAAGGAAAGGGGACCTAAAGACCCCCACATATCCATGAGGAAACAGTTTAATTAAGATGCCACACATAAACTTGCAAAACTTCTTCCTACGAACACTTTGATTACAATTTGAATAAAAGCTTCATTGTTTCACTGCATTCAAATGAATATTAAAAACATGTTTTGCTCTGCTGCCAATTGAAAAAGCGTTGATACGGCGAGTTTTATTTATAGACCTGTTCCTGTACTGGTGGTTGAGTTTAATGGTTTAAAGGCCAGTTCATCGTCGTAGGTTTGGGGTAACAGCCGCTGTAAAACGAGGCAAACACATCTTGAGGTGAACAGATTACCCCCTGCTTGTTGACCTGTCAAATCATTCAGAAATGTGTGGCAAGATTGAAACACTAAATCGGAATTAGAGGCTTTTGTTTTAGCTGCACGCAGCACGACGAGGGGGGACGCGAGCAGGTTCTTAACCCTGTGACCCCCCCCCCCCCAAAAAAAAACCCACCCACCGCCCCCACGTGCCCCCCACGGCCTCAGTGTTTACGTAACCCACATTTGATTACAGTGCGCTCTGCTTAAACTTCTGCCTCCCACTGGCCATTTGAAGGTGGAGATGAGCAGCTCCAGTTAATATCATCAATTAAAACATACACAGGTGAGAGTTCATGTGCAAACACACACTCATAGATACATGCATGCATTTACACACATGAATAATGCATGTGATCTTTGCATCACATTAAAGCGTATATTAGTCATCTATCGTTTATGACTCATCACCTTCAGATTTAGCATGCATTTATGCCATTTCTTGTTTTGTTATCATTAAAGTGCTGTCAACAATGTCAACGCTGAGTTGGCGTAACAGACGCGTGCAAAAAAACAAGGCAGATTAATTTAGCGGGCACCCAGGGGAAATAAACCCTTCTTATCAGATTAATTGCTAAGTTTAAGCCATTCAAATCTTTCTAATCATTTATTGATTCTTGGAATTCATGACGTTAGATCAAGAGCGCAAGATTTAGTCTTAGCAGCAATTCAGTCTGAGCCGTCTGTGACATCTTTAGCATTGCAGCATGCATGCGTTTGATTTAAGCAGCTGTTTTAATTAGTTTTCGGACGAGGCTCTTTGTGTAACAGAACTTGTGCATTAGCTTTTAAAACGCTCTCTTCACGAGGGGTCAGCTGAGGGCAAAGATAACAGGAAGTTCAGACCTCCCATATTTGAACTCTTTCTAGTGACCGACAAACCCAATAAATCACGGCGCAGGGTCACACCTGTAATTTACAATCCACACACCACACCCTTTCATATACCTTCACATTGTAAGCCAATCTTACTATGACTGTTTCATGTGGACAAGGTTATCAATTAAATGCTTGTTTTATGCATTATTGAAAACATAGCTGTAACATAGCAGTTATGTTTATATATTATTTATGTTGTGATTCTTTCTGTTTATGAATTCACGGTCTCTTCCTTCGTAAAAATTCATGACTGAATTATGTTGCTTGGCAGCACAAAGGACTGCACATTTCCCGACAGCATTTTACTAAATAAATCATTGATGCCTCTGCAAACATCCACAGTAGTGTGCTTGTCTTCAGGAATATGAAATGCAACGACTATTATTTTCTTCCTTAAAGGAGTAGTTCACTCTCGAAAAAACTTTTGCTGATAATTTACTCTCCCCCATGTCATCCAAGATGTCCATGTCTTTCTTTCTTCAGTCGAAAAGAAATTTAATTTTTCCAGGATTTTTCTCCATATAATGGACTTCAATGGGGTCCAAACGGTTCAAGGTCCAAATGAGAGTTTCAGTGCAGCTTTAAACGACACCAGACGATGAATAAGGGTCTTATCTAGTGAAACGAGCAATCATTTAAAAAATGAATAAAAAAGTTTAAGTTTTATAAGCTCAAATGCTCGCCTTGCTCTGTTCTGTGATGCGCGTTCGTGAATCGTGACTCTCCTGTTCAAACTCGTTCATCAAAATAAACAAATCTTTATTCGAGTCATGACTCGAAGGGACCTAGATAAGGACATTCATCGTCTGGTGTCGTTTAAAGCTGCACTGAAACTCTCATTTGGACCTTGAACCATTTGGACCCCATTGAAGTCCATTATATGGAGAAAATCCTGGAATGTTTTCATCAAAAACCTTCATTTCTTTTCGACTGAAGAAAGAAAGACATGGACATCTTGGATGACATGGGGGTGGGTAAATTATCAGCAAAAGTGAACTACTCCTTTAAAGAGTTTTTTCTTTAAATTTGCTCCTACTAAACCTTAGAAATAAAAACAGATGTAAATAGTTGACATACAGAATTTAGAGCTGTAAAATTAATGTGGATAGCAGGGTAAGATCACTGACTTTAGTGAAGACAGTTTGTGTTTTCTCATTCGTCTTCCACAGTTCAACCCTAAGCAATGACCCTGACCCTAATCACACACTTAAAATCATAAAAATTGCTTAGTCTGGGAGAAAATTCCAAGTCTTTTGTTGTTTTTTCCAACGCACCAACACACATATTGTTATCAGTGATTTTCTTCAAAGTTCATATTCAAAACAAGACACAAATGTGTCCTGAAATGATCTGAAAAGACAAACCCCATAACCTCAACATAGCCTTGCTGTCTATATACATCTTCAACGCAACAGAAACTTTTTTAAATGTCAGAGATAACATTATTAAAGGGATAGTTCACTTTGAACTTAATTTTTGATATGATTTAGCTTACCTCAAGGGCATCCAAGATGGTCCAAGAGGTAAAAACGATATAAATACTGTTCGTTTTCTCACACAAACCGCTCGTTTCGCGTCTTAGGCCATCAATGTGTACTTACATTTACGAGTCATTAAATCATGTTTAATCTGGACTTCTCTGTGCATGCTCTTTGAGGTGGTGACCATAGACCTCCATTATATGACTGACAGACAAGAACGGTTTGACCTAAAAATATCAAAATTGAAAATACTGCGGAAACAAGGACACCTACATCTTGGATGCCCTTGAGGTAAGATAAAACATACCAAAAATTAATTCCAAAGCGAACTATCCCTTTAAACACTAACGGGTCTCTCAATTCACTATTTTGGAACAATATAAAAGGTCAGGGTTGAACGCCATAAAATAACCATTTGGGGTTTTTATAAGAATTTTTTTTCTTTGTGTGAAGAATATTTAATTGACATTTTTCCACTATAAAGAACATTTCGTGCCATGGAAAGGTTCATCATGGAACAATAAAGATTTTTTAAAAAATAAACATAAAATAGCACCTAATTTCATCATTAACAATCCAAATCCAGTCTTACGCAAAGCATGTTTTCAAGACAATTTCTATAGGTAATAGACAAGCAGAGTGTTTAAATTTCACACAATATGAAGTTAATCAACATTATTATGTCAACAGAATTCAACAATTTTTTAAATTGCAACCATGCATATAAGTTGAATGCTAAATTTCTCTTTTCTTTGTAGAAGAAGCACTTTTAATGGAATTATTGCTCAGTCCGGGTCAAGTTCTGCAGTGATTCAAAGTGTTTCAGCTAAACGGTGCGCTCACACACACACATCTGTGTCTTTCTCACTGTTACCGCATAACCCCTACGGTACGGGCGCGGGTCACGGGTCGCAGCACCGGACCCTTTCTTTCACACATCAAGATTACCCGTGTAAGCGAGCGGTCTAAAATAACTACTGGAGCCTTTTGTGTTCGGGCGGAGAAAAGAAAATGTCCCCCTCTCGTATCTTTGCCATCTGTAAACGTTGATTGTCCCCGGCGTGTAGAAAGCTAGAATGTCATTTTATCGGCCTTTCTTCCCTTCAGAAGTGTGTAGATCCTCCAGATCCCGTCGGCACAATGGCTTGTTGTGGCTTCGAGCGGCTCGTTTTGATGTTCCGAGTCGTGCGGGGTCGTCGCATCATGCGAAGGACACACATGTACGTGCATGTGTGGCGAAAACACAACATGCTAGCGCTGACGTGGCGTTGTGTTACCAGCATGGCTTTGCTTTGATGTGAGATTGCTTTCACAGGCTAGAGAGCAGGTAACAAAAACAGCGCACTAGACACCTTTTCTACCACGAACAGTTCAACTGTGAGGAGCATTGTCCATTGTGAGGCACACAATCGAACACTTTGTGTTAGAATGATTGATACAGAGAAATTTAATCACGTTAACTGGCTGGTGCTTTTAACTGTATCTGTGGCTGTATTGAGAGAGGAGGGACGGTAAACAATGGGCGGCCCTGTGGTTGTGGGCAGCGGGGAGCTGGGTTTCCAATGCTTAGGTCAGGACACCAGATACCTGCCTGCGCCTTGTAGTTCGCTCCAGGACAAGATTTTTTCCTCCTGAGAGGACATCAATTTAGCAGATTGGCGGGGTATTACGACCCGCTTTGGCCTGGTCGAAATGGCGGGCAACTGGGAAAACGATCCTATTCATCCCAGGTCTTGGGGACTTAAAAGAGTAGGCCATCCAAAAACGGTGTACTCGCGTCTTTCGCCATATCATGGTGTTGTGTTTTTTTTACATGATGCACTGACTGAAAAGGATTTGGTGCACAATTTTCACTCTGAAATTACTAGTAAACAGCAAGTAAGGTAGTATTTTCTATTTTTCTAAAACGTACTCCAATTTAAATCACAACTTCAAAAAATCTTTTTTTTTTTCAGTGTGGAATACACTTTTCACTCTGCAATTATATTTAATTGCTAAAGCATAGTTCACACTACATGATTTTTAGCCCGATTTGGAAATCGTTGAGCTCGCCGACATCGCGGGGGATGAACGCTCGCCAATCTGTTAGCATGAAAGAGCCAACGACGCATCAAAAAACGCAGAGCCCAGAAAAATATCTAGCATGCTAGATATCCAGAGCCGTCGCGCGACTCAACCTCAGTGATGTCATGAGCTCCAGCCAATCAGAGCAAGGCATGGGTTGAGGTCAGTATTCTTTGCTGGGTATTGGCGCGCGTGCTGTTTCGCGTCATCGCCGGTTCGTTTTATCACGTGATTTTTCGTGACAAAACCAGAGAATGTCTAATTGAAGAGAATTGGCAGTGGCTGGTTACTTCCGGGTTCTGGACTGGCTGCAGTAACGCGTCTCTGTCCATGCGGGGGCGCTCGCTGTCGAGTGCAGAATGAATGGGAGTCAATGGGGTTTCACCCCCAGAAATCCACTTTTCTCAGGATATAATTTTTTGTCAAGTAATTTGAAAGTTGCATTCAAAGGGGAGGGCTAAGATAATACACTCAGCTGAAAATTGCATTTTTAAGTTCACTTAGGCCACCCTTAAAAATATTCTTGTTTGCCGTAACCCGACCGACCCTGTCAATTTAGGGCCGACCCAATTTTTTTTTTTCTTCCTTTTAGTCCGACCGACTTGCCGGTTGTAACCTGCGTTCAGACCGACCGATTTTTTTTTTACTCTTCAAACGACTAATTCAAATTCAATAAAATAATATTAATTATATTTTAGTTAGTATTGTGAAAGTTGCTTGTGTCTACATAGCCTACAAACGAACGTAGGCTACGTTCTTTCTTAAATAAAAACCCGTGGCGTCATAGTCATCAGATTATGTTTACACCATTGGTTTAACGTTACGCGTGTCACTATATGGCTTGTACGTTCGCTCGTTTCAGTGTTCCCGCTTGGTACCCGGTATTAAAAGGGCAACGGGGCTGAATATCAACCATTTCTATATATAATAAAAATATTAAACAATTTGTCTGTGATGCAATTTTGCTATTCGCAGTCCAGAAGAGAGAGCGATCTCTCACTCGGATCCAAAGCGCGCACAGCACGACAGCCCTGCTTAATGAGTGACAATGAGGACAAAACGTGGTTACACTTTAGATCTGGGATATAATTCTAATTGTATTTTAGATTTCCGCTTTCAAAGATTATAAAAAGAAGACATTTGAGATGAAACCATAACAGACGCATTCTGTCTAGCGCAACTTCCTTCCCTTCACAGCGCTGCACTGTCATTTCTTCCTAAAACCCAAACGTACCGTCAGAATCAGCACGATCGGTGATTGTTGTAAAATGCAGTCTGTACTGTTGCTAAACTGCGGACGCGTTCAATCATTAAAAGAGCTATTAAAGGCACAAAAGTCTGCGCAAGATACGTTGTTCACGACGCGCGACGCGCGCTCCGAAATGCACTAAAACGAGACAAGAAAAGTAGGCTATCGCCTCATTTTGGGCTTCATGTGCGCATCTAAACCATCAAATATACATAAAATATAAAATGACCTGCTCTGAGATTCATTTAAACACAGTTTATGTCTTAATTGGACGTAAATAGTTGGGAGAAAATGATGGTGCATCAGTCATCTATTACAGTAGAGTTCTGCATTCGGTCTTAAAGGGGCAGTCTAATAAACGTGACGATTGAGCCAATGCGAATCAAACAACAAAAGGCAGATACAAATCACTCACAGCTCTTGAATGAATAACTTAAACTTTAATAAGCATTAATCTAACTATGATAAACTATGCAGTGTCATTTTACATTTGATTACTAGCTAAATTAAATTTCTTTTCAGAGAGAGCGACAGACTTGACTGAAAAGTAGCTAATTTTAGACCTTCTTGAAATTAAAGCACTGTGTATATAGGCTAATTTGTATCTTTGTTTAATTGTATTCTTTGTTTGACCATGTGTTTGTACTTGTTTTTGCTTATCTCATGTATATATGCATAACAAATAGATATTTTACACATTTTGTGACTTGCCTAAAATGTAACTGGTCGTATTTTGCATTAACACCTAGCGGTGGATGCACAGTTTGAAGACCCAGTCAGTGACGTCACAATATGCATTTTTTTTTTAAATTTGCGATCACCATCTCCAAAATTGTACCTTTTTTTTTACACTGAATCTTGGAAAAAAAAAATATAGACCTACCTACCGACCCTTTTTTTTAAAAAAATTGCTGTTACTGCAAACCAAAATATTTTTAAGGATGGCCTTATCTGTTCTAAAAATCCGTTCAAAACTGTGATGACGTCACATAATAACAGAATGCTAGCGTGTTCCGGCCAACAACGGCCTAACCTGTAAGACATCGAAAGGACATAAGTACTCGTTCATTCAACTTTTGGCCTATAATCTATATTGAACTTGCGGAATCAACAATAAAATCTATGTTAATTTAACGACAAGCAGGTGAAAGAGACACATTTAGCCGTTTAGCCCCATAGACTCCCATTCATTCTGCTCTCGCCCGCGATCACCTCCAGTGGAATTCTAATGGAACTGCAACCAATGGGGCTAATAGGAAGTGCCAAGGCTCTCCGTTAGACGGGCTCTGACAAAACGCGGTTTGTAGACAAGATAGAATCGTTGTTGTCAGCTTGTGTAGTGCGTTACGTCCTGTTGCGGATCAATCACGTTGTGTGAACAGCTCAACAACTTGAACACTCCTGATTTCACAGAGAGAAAGTCATGTAGTGTGAACCGCACAGCCCGACGTTTTAAAATCATGTAGTGTGAACAAGGCTTCAAGGTTTCGCCTGGTCCCTCTAAATCGTGTTCCCGTAAACTGCACTGATCCACTCATTGCTGTTTTTTGATGTTTGAGGAGTAAATATATAGGTTAGGCTAGGCTAAAATCTGTGTTTGTGCAACTAAATAAAAAAAAATATTTTAAAAAATAAACGATTTGTTTACAGACATCAGAAAACATGCAAATGTGTTTGTTAAATTATTAAAATATCAAGTGATTATTGAGGGCTTCAGCAGACAAAAAACAGTTCAGCTATAAGCTAATTTCATGTAGAACGAAATTCTGATACCGTCGAGTCCGAACTCAAATTCCTATACATTTCAAAGGCCACTGATGCCTAACTAGATACTTTGGTCTCGCTCAGACCCCCATGGATGCTGCAACCCTGTTAATGGCAATAAAATCTTTTACATTTCCTTGCTCGGCTGTTAACTTTACTGCGCGCTGCACTTTCAAAGCTGTTGCGCGTCCATTAGAGTTGTAAAAGCCGGTTAGTCGCCCATGTGCCTCTCCCCCTTCTATGGTTACCGCTAATCCCTTCACCAAAAAAAGAAAGAAAAAACATGACACATAGAGCTGAGAGAGAGTCAAGCAGGTCTCAGCCTTTCATATTGTGATATCTGATACACAGGGAGTTTTTGAGGAAAGCACAATGTTTATTTTCGCAGAGTCGCCTTTGGGGCTTATGGGAGGTTCGTATGGCATTTGAGAACAGTGTCGGGTGTTCAAGATTTAGCAGCTCTTTCCATGTTTGTTGTCCGGGCCTCCACTGGTCTTGCATAAAGGACGTTTTTTATGCCGGGAGGTAACATCAAACATCTAGAAAACCACCAAATCGGCAAAAGGCTAGACTTACACAACTTTGAATCACAAGTTCACGCCAAATCTCATGCAACAAAACATTTCCCATCAAATGCATCAAAACTCATTTGCTCTGAGATTTTTGTTTTACTGTGAAAAACATTCAGTTATTTTTAAGGGTGCTCCGATCGTTATCGTCTGATAATAGCTTTATATAGATTGATCGTGGTCTCTAAAGGCCGATCAGATGACGAAAAGTTAACTTTGAGATTTGGGCTCTCACCTAAACGGTTACATGCACATCGAAATATGTCAAAATGCCCGGCTTGGTTTACTGTATGTGAACATAAACAGGCAAATACGTTGCACACGCAAAAGTATATTAGATCGGCCTTAAAGTGACACCAGCCTAATAAACCTGCTGAAGCTGTGTCAAGAGAAAATCACTGTGTGCTCTTTAGAAGATGTAGTAGGATACATCTATATTCAATTTATACAGCAATATTGGTTTATGTTTGATTGTTTTCTGTTGATACTTTTTTTTCAGTTGTCAATTCATGATACTTTCTCTTCTCTCATTTTTTATACTTAAATACATTGTTGTAGAGAATAGTTGGCTTATTTATTTCGGAGAGTGGTATCAGTCGGACAATACTGCTTCTTTTTATAGTGATCGATAATCTGCTGATCGGAGAACTCTTAGTCATTTTAATCACAAATAATATAACCAATTCTCATAGACAAAACGGAAAGCAAATCAAGGCCCCCCAAAAAAGACCCAAGCAATTATCTCCAAAAATGTCTCAAACTGTGCCAAGATTAGATTTCTAATCAGATTATTTTATTCTTCTATACTCCAAAATGACAACTACTGACTCATTTATGACAAGTTTTATTTCCGCTCAATTTTAAGAGAAACATATTTGGCAAAGTTGATACTTAATATAACTGAGATTTTGATAGGTTATATATGATCAGCCATTGTTGCTGTATGGGCTACCTAGAAGGTCTGGTTCTGATCTGAAATGCCGATCAGGTTAGCGGGTCTCCATTCAGAGGCTAATCAGATTTCTTAGCTCCTCTAAACCCACTTTGTGAGCTGACTGTGAGGATCAGACGTGCCAGCTGTCATCACCGTGTGCATAACACACCAAAAAACTAGCTATTATCATTAAACTAACACATATTTCTCTTAGTGCCCAAAAAACAACACTTATTGGAAATAATTTAGGTCTTAAAAAAATTACCATCTTCTGACAAGAATCATTTTCTTCAAAGATAAATCCTACATCCTACATTTTGGTTTCTGGGTTCAGAGCATCAGTACACAGTTGAATCACAACAAAACGTGTCGCAACACGTTTCACCTCAAAACCGAAATAATCATTTTGTTTTGTTGTTTCAATTTTAGACTTTTAAGCATAATTACTGTATGAGATATAGATGGTTTTCTCACAAAAAAACATGTAGTGTGTAATAAGAGGTCTTCTATTCGATTGAGTGAGTCTGTGAGTGAGTGAACAGTATTAGCTCAGTCAGTATTAGCTGAACTTAGCACTCAAACATGCAGACAGATAAAGCACTAAGACACAGGGGAGAGTAACGATCTAAATGTCCAATGGGTATTTTAATTACCAAATGGTAATTGGGTTAAACCCATATTATGCTTGTTAAGAGGTTAAGTAATGTCGACCAGAGTCACTCATGTCACTTTTCGGCTCGCGCACCCTGTTTGTTTACATTTAGCCTAACGTACTCACATGGTATTCTGGTATTATTAATACAATATGATCATGATTATCACTGTTTTACGATAGAACTGTTCCAGGCGGGTTGTGGCAGGTGCACAAATCAAAAAAGCAAGCGACATTAAAACTGTAAACTACTGTAATAAAGAGCCTCATACCTGTTCGATCATGCCAGTTCTGCTGATCCAGTAGGGCTTTACGTTTGCACATTTATTGATGGATATGTTTACTAGTGTTATTATACCAAAGCATAAACGACGGAAATCGTCGTTTTATCCTTAATCCGCTCGTTTATGACTATATAAAGCGGTAAAAAAAAAAAAAAAAAAAAAAAAAAAAAAAAAAACTACGGATAGCCAGATGTCGCTCGCGAACGAACTAACGAAGAAACACGAAATGATCAAAAACGGATATCCTCCTTACTCTATTTGGCTTCTACTCACTCCGACGATTCTAATAAGAATGTTATGTATAGATATGAGTAATTATACACCTGGTCTTTTGAATGGAGTTTTGTGCAGAATAAATTGTTGTAATGTTGTGAAGGGCTGTGTGTACAATACATCCCTTGGTAAATGACCTGCGTGAAGTTGCCCCCCGCCAACGCAAAACGTCGTCAAAATATGCTCAATCGTTTGTGCTCCGTTTGTGCTGGTTTGTGCTGTAAAAAGTTTCATTTGTGCTGCTTCGGTTTTTTAGATATTAAAATAATATTTTTAGGTCATTCTGAGGTCACTCAGATCAAAATTCACCCAAAATAGTCTCGTTCGTTTGTGCTGGATTGTGCCGGTGTTCTGTCGATTTTTGCTGCCTTGTCGAAAAATGCTACCGTACCGTAATTGGTCACAGAATGCCGATTAAAGTCGTATGAAATACAATTCTAATACAATTCTAAGTTATGAGTAGCTACTGTATACTGTACACTACTGTTTTTATTTTTAAAACGGTGTGAAAAGTAAATTTTTTGTTTGTGCTGCGTCGGGTTTTAATACAGGTGCTTAAATGTGCTCCTGTTGAATGCAGGTGTGAATGTATTTTATGATTAGTTTGGTAAGATCAATGAAAATGTTGTTTTTTTGATACAACACCATTTGGTACAAATGGCAAGAGTGGAATATTGTTGACAAATAACGGTGGGGACAGGTGTAAAGATGCAGACAGAATAAAGACAAGTCATCGGCATATGTTTTGTATTAGCCTATGTATGTTTTGTGTTTAATAGTGGCAGTCTTGCATTATGTGAGAGTAAATGCATGTGTTACGATGCTAGTGCTGTTGCAAGAAGGATAAGGCTGTGGATCCATGTGCAGCACACGCTTTATTTACAAACTAGACAACATACTGGACTCAGGCGCATGAACAACCAACACCGTCGTTAACAGTTCACATAAAACAAGAACTCACAAAGACAGGGTAGAAACACAGGGCTTAAATAATGAGGGACAAACAAGCTAAACCAGATAACGAGGGGGGCGTGAGAAATAATAAACACCTGGGATAATTAATAGACAGGGAACAACTGATAACAAAATAACAAGACACAAAACCCACATTATAACAGCATGATTGTGGATGGATTTGAGTTTGATGTGATATATTGAATATGACGTTCGATATAGTCATCCTGAACATGGTTAGACTTGTGGCTTGTATAAAAAGACGGTTTCCATTACTTTTTCACACAAATATTTGATGCAGTTAGTTTGGTCATAACAGTGAATATTGGGGTGTAGTTTATGAATGTTTACACCCAGAGTCCACTTCTAAATCTGCTTAACGGGTAAATCTGATATGTTTGTACCTCATTAACCCCCTCCCCCCTCCCAAACTCCCAAAAAATAAAAAAGGTTAATTAAGATTGTTTGCATTGTGACATTATTTTCCTGACGTTTATTCCATATTTGTCTTGACCATAATGCTGTAAAATAAAATCTATCTTGCCTTGACACAAGAACTGATTTTTTAAAACCTTCATGAGCTTCATAACAAGTTAGTTATACTTTAAATTTAAAAATAATACAATTACCTCTGAAATTTTAATGTCATAATTTTGTGACATTACAATAAGAATGTGTAGTTGTTATGAAAATGCCATAATGCAAAACAAACAATCAAAAAATCCTTATGTCCTTGAAATATAGGCATTTTGGCATGACAGGTTTTGTTGAATTTTTAAAGATTGAAGGTTATAGTTGAATAAAATAACCTTTTCTGTAAGTTTGAATTATTTTCTGTCACTTTCAATGATATTTTCTTGTTAACCCACGAGACGTGTTTCTCCGTTTATGTCTAAAACGTGTGCAATACAGTGCAGGACGTTTCATTAAATATCATGATGGGGAAAGAAAGATTTAGATGTTGCCTGGACACTGGCAGGGCAAAAGGTCAAGCAGAGGTCAATTCTCTGACCACCACATGGCAGAGTCATTCCTCGAGAGTCTGCGCAATCAAAACCAATGCGATGTGAACTTGCACCCTTGATGAAAGACTGAAGGGAACGCTCCTCTGAAACGCTCACACAGCTTTAGTTCATTTCCTCGGGACACTTGCATGTGAGCCTGAGAGAAGCGAAGCTACAGAGACAGACGAGTGATATATGTGATCCTCCAGATCTGGACTGTTGGGTTACACCGGTCAGAACAGCACGTTGATTTAAGACCTGATCCAGCGATTGGCCAGAGGCTCTGTGCGTTGGGGTCTGGTCATTATTTAATGCATGTGGTGTTCAGGTATACTTTAAGGATTTTGTGAATGAACTTAAAGCTGAAATGCAGAATGTCCCCCAAAATGTCTGAAGAATCATTACATTATCAGGTTTATATATATAAAGGGTTTATATTATCATTATCAGGCTTATGTGTGTGTGTGTGTGTGTGTGTGTGTGTGTGTGTATATATATATGCAAAAGCCTCTAAATGCCATTTGAAATTTTCTTCGTAAATGATGATTTTTTATCAAACTTGTATATTTAAGTTCAGTAATTTCACTTAAATGACAATTAATAGGTAATCATCATTGCCATTTAAGTGAAATTACTGAACTTAAATATACAAGCTTGATAAAAATGATCATTCTAGAAGAAAGTTTCAAATGGCACTTAGAGGCTTTTGCATCTGAACTCTTCATATATATATATATATATATATATAAACCTGCAAGTAGTACCCCCAAGCAACTAGTTTTCTGTGTTCTTCTCTAATGGAAAGAAAGTGTCGACTCAAGGCAGCGTTCACACCGCCAACGTGTGAAACACACACAAACACAAACTTCAGCACATGCAAATTACTTTAAGTGAGTCACTCTAACAATTAACTTTGAGTCACAAAATCATGTATCTTCTGCTGCAGACGTCCACAGATCCATGTTGTTGAATCCCATGACTGGTTTAATTACATTTTATCAATAGAAAAATAGATTTGAGCAGTATCATAACATTTTAACATTTTTGGTATTTTATATACATATATATATGAAGAGTTCAGATGCAAAAGCCTCTAAATGCCATTTCAAATTTTCTTTTTAATGATGATTTTTATCAGACTTGTATATTTAAGTTCAGTAATTTCACTTAAATAACAATTAATAGGTAATTATCATTGCCATTTAAGTGAAATCATTGAACTTAAATAAACAACTTGATAAAAATGATCATTCTAGAAAAAAATTTCAAATGGCACTTAGAGGCTTTTGCATCTGAACTCTTCATATATATATATATATGTATAATATATACTATATGTATAGAACTGCCATTCAGTGTCATTGCTGTGTTGAAATAGAGCTAATGAGATGCACTTCTATTCCTTCAGCCTGAACGAGGCTTGTGAACAAACGACAATCATGCAATCCCCCCGGGGGCCCCTGAGGGCCCCTACACACATGCTGCATGAGTGCTCATATTATAGTGGATTACAGGTCTCATTACGGTGGGCCCCAAATCACTGCAAAATATGCATGTGCAACAGTAAAAGTGGACTGCACTGATTCTGAAGTAAATATGAGTTGTTTTTGCTCGTGCAAACGCATGTTTTGCATCGTTAGTGTGTTGATGCATGAATTTTAGGGCCAGTGTTATTTGACATACTATTATTACTTTTATTTGTTTTCTACTTCATTTCTTATAATTTTCCTAGGTTTAGATTTTTTGGTAACGCTTCCTTTTACAGTACAGTACTTACAGTATACTACAGTGTGCTTACCTAGAAAGTACTGGCTAATATAAGGTAAGTACATGGGTTAGGGGTAGGTTCAGGGTTAGTACTAGTTATTACCCAGTAATTTTAGTTACTCAAATAAGTACATAGTATTTACTAACTGGACTGTAAAAGGAAGTGTTACCGAATTTTATTTTTTTTTAATTAAATGGTAGCACTTTACAATAAGGTTCATCTTAATAGTTTTAGTTATTTTAGCACATCTAGTTAAACTAAATGAGAAATTGTGCTTTGGCAACTATCTGAAATAAAAGAAGTTTTTTTTAAGTTTATTTTGCCTCAAGAAATGAAAACGTGTTTATGGTTTTAATTTTAACTGTAATATCTCAATAATTGATTATAATAAAAATGTTTCTAGAATTTTTCTCAACTCAAATGACTTTCTGTAATCTGAATAATAATATTTTAGGTAATTAATGCAGCAAAATTCTACATTTTTTCTCCAATTTCTTTTCTCCCATCATGCTTTGCTTCGGTCTGTGCAAAGATAAGTGATTTTTGATGAATGTATGGGAGATATGTTAGTGCCTCATGATCTGTTGGGGTTTATTATGTTGCAGTTTTATTGTGCTGAAGAGTAGCGCTTTATTGAGGACATATTTATGTGAAAAGCAATAGTGCAGAGATATTCTCAGTGCAGTGATAGCACATGCATTGTGCACTACGGTTAGCTGTATCATTTTCTGTGTTTAATTTCCTCATCAAACATGCATGGTTATTAGTGTCTGCAGGAGGAGATGCAAGCTTAATCATTGTCATAGTTTGTGGCGTCAGTTCAATCACGTGAAGATAAATATGAAATGATCCACTACTTTTATATCTTCACGTGTTTTGAAACACCCTAGTGAACAAAAAATGTGCGGTTTAAAATGTAAAGTAATGACGTAAATTGAATGATTTATGATGAATCCGAATGGGCGACCTCATTTCCAATAGGCAAGAGGAATCATTCAGGGTTTGACAAAAGGGAGTTTTGTTGCAGTTAAACTGCAGGTGCTTTTGTTCCTCTGTCACGACACTTGATGGACAAAAGTCCAGGGATCACATTTTTCTGAGTATAATTATGGAGGGCACACAGAGGTACTGTCAGCCCTCGGGCAGCAGCGGAGGTGAACTTGAAATCACCACAATAACAAGAGAAGAGATGAAAAGAGAAGAGAAAACTAGAACCTATTTAAAGAGCCGTCGAGTGCGGGAACCGATCCAGCATCCTCCGTATAGCTTTCGTGACGTATGAGCCTCAAACACCTCGCTTGCTCTTAAAGGTGCGGTCACACTATAGACTTTGGGCCCCATTCACTTCCATTCACATGCATGAGAGCATAATCTCTTTTATTTCGTGTTATGTTTTGGTATTTGGGCTGCACGGAAAACCAAAATATATATTGTGATCTATTTGTCAAATATTGTGATACCTGTAAATGTGAAAACGAGTTGGTGCAACAGAACAAATATATGGTTTGCATTATTGCTGCTTAATTTTTTTGTGGAAACCATCCACACCTTTTCAAGATACTTTAATGAGATGAAAGCTCAATTTATTTATAGTATTATAAATGTATTTCTGTTACTTTTGATCAATTTATTGTATCCTTGCTGAATAAAAGTATTAATTTTTTTGTTTTTATTTTTTTAATTTCCGCAAAAATACGAAGACTCTTTTCAACATTGATAATAATCAAAAATGTTGCAAATCAGCATATTCGACTGATTTCTAAAGGACCATGACATTGAAGACTGGAGTAATGATGCAAAAAAAATCCAGCTTTGCATCTCAGGAATAAATTAGGCTACTTTTTTATTAAAGGAGTAGTTCACTTTTAAAAACACTTTTGTCATAATTTACTCACCCCCATGTCATCCAAGATGTCCATGTCTTTCTTTCTCCGTCGAAAAGAAATGAAGGTTTTTGATGAAATCATTCCAGGATTTTCTCCATATAATGGACTTCAATGGGGTCCAAACGGTTCAAGGTCCAAATGAGAGTTTCAGTGCAGCTTCAAAGGGCTTTAAACGACACCAGACGACGAATAAGGGTCTTATCTAGCGAAACGATCGCTCATTTAAAAAAATAAATAAAGTTTACGTTTTATAAGCTCAAATGGTTGCCATGCTCTGTTAGAATTAGCGTTAGGGTGTGATGCGCGTTCGTGACACTCCTATTCGAACTTGTTCATCAAAATGAACAAATCTTTTCCCGAGTCAACTCGTTCATTTCATTTGCTGAATGAACCAAATGACACGAAAAAAGATTCGTTCATTTTGATGAACAAGTTCGCACAGGAGAGTCACGAACGCGCATCACAGAACAGAGCATTTGTGCTTATAAAACTTAAACTTTTTTAAAAAATGAGCAATCGTTTCGCTTGATAAGACCCTTATTCATCGTCTGGAATCGTTTAAAGCCCTTCGAACAGTTTGTAGTTTGCACTGAAACTCTCATTTGGACCTTGAACCGTTTGGTCCCCATTGAAGTCCATTAAATGGAGAAAATCCTGAAATGTTTTCATCAAAAACCTTCATTTCTTTTCGACTGAAGAAAGAAAGACATGGACATCTTGGATGACATGGGGGCGAGTAAATTACCAGCAAAAGTGTTTTAACATAGAAAACAGCTATGAAAAATTCTAATATTATCTCGCTATTTTTACAGTATTTTCGACAGCCTTGGTGAGCGGCAAAAAATACTTATTTCAAAAACATAAAAACCAGTAGTGTACACATTAACAACACGGTTCATTTCCAAACGCTCTACCCCGTCCCACCTCATTCCCTCATTCGCCTAACGAGCACCATATGGGTCGTACCAACATAAATGGCGGGAAGAGCGCGGCTTAAAGCGAGTTTCATTAGTGCAGTGTGATGTGCAGGTGGAGGATGCGACGGCCTGTTTTGGGCGGGTTGAGGGCCGGTCGGGGGGTTGAAGGCAGAAGGTCTCTTGTTAATCAGAATTAGGCAGTGGCGAGGGGCAAAGCGGCCGCTGTAGTGCTCTAATCCCTGAACGCCTCTTAATCGTCTCTGCTCCAACAGTCACAGATTCAGCTGCCCGCTCCACCTCCTCAGATCAACATGCTGATTAGCAACGATGGCCCTACAGGGACTGAAGAGCCGGAGAGGGGGCCGAGGGGGCTCATTTAAATGACAACGCCAGGATAAGTCCACGCAGAAATATCTAATATGTTCAGTACTGGGAAGAATATCTTGAATTTAAAGACAAAAATTAGAATTTTGCACCATAATTCACATATAGCCACATGCAGTTTTGTTGATGGTTGAAGAGGTCTGTATTTCAAGATTGTGAATTAAGGGCTGTTTGCATGTATTTTTATTCAGATAATGTTGAAATTGCATAATATATAACAATTGTAATTGTATTATAAGTGTCTTTTCATGAGCACAGACGGATTTTGAAATGCTGGCATGTGCTAATTTCTAGCTGTTATTTTAAAAATGAAGTTGCTAACTTCTAAAAGGTTTACTTTACTTGAAGAACAGGTGGAAACCGGAAAGTCTCCATATGTTAAAATGGAGGATTACAAACATGATAAGAATAGTAGAAATTAGGATATTTGTTTACAAAAAAATATCTTTGTTATTTTTGCAGTATGACATTTTCATTTGAAATGCAATATATGTGAGAAAATAATCACTATATTATTCATTTTGCCATGCAGCCCAACAATCAAAATTACGGAAGTATATTGCATATATCTCATAATTCTGAGATAATTAACTCGTTAATTCAGAAAACAGAGTAGATTTTGTTTCCTTACTAAAAATATATATATATTTTATGTTTACTTGCATGTCACATGGCCATTCGTGAAAATGCGAGTGTCGTTCAATTATTAAAGAAGTCTGCTTAAGTCTCAAGGGCACTTCAAGTTAACATTTAAATTAAAAACGTTTGGGAATTTGGGCCGTCTAGATATTTGACAGCATGATGACTTAAAGCCTGTTTACATAAAGACTTTAAAAAGTCTAAGGGCCATTCACACCAAAAACAATAAAGATAACTATATTAGCGTCCAAATCAATGCTCAATATCATAGTTTATTCTATGCTGAGATTTCGACGTCTACGGCTATCATTTGGAAAAAAATCATTCTGAAAGTGATTTGCTCACATACTTAATCACATAATCACATACTTCCTTATTATATAGTAAGTGAAAAATGTGACAAAAGAAGTATGTCTGAAGTAAAGAGTGGATACTTCACTATCCCATTGTTATAGTTGTGATGTGGACTCTGCTTATAGCCTAGTTATCGTTATCGGTATTAGTTATTGAACGGGCCTTTAAAGGAGTAGTTCATTTTTTAAAAAAACTTTTGCTGATAATTTACTCGCCCCCATGTCATCCAAGATGTCCATGTCTTTCTTTCTTCAGTCGAAAAGAAATGAAGGTTTTTGATGGATTTTCTCCATATAATGGACTTCAATGGGGACCAAACGGTTCAAGGTCCAAATGAGAGTTTCAGTGCAGCTGCAAAGGGCTTTAAACGATTCAAGACGATGAATAAGGGTCTTATCAAGCGTAACGATCGCTCATTTAATAAATAAATAACAAAGTTTAAGTTTTATAAGCTCAAATGCTCGCCTTGCTCTGTTCTGTGACGCACGTTTGTGACTCTCCTGTTCGAACTCGTTCATCAAAATGAACAAATCTTTTTCCAAGTCATTTGGTTCATTCAATGAACGAATCGAACGAATTCACTCGGAAAAAGATTCGTTCATTTTGATGAACGAGTTTGAACAGGAGAGTCACGAACGCGCATCACAGAACAGAGCAAGGCGAGATATTTTTGCTTATAAAACTTAAACTTTGTTATTTATTTTTTAAATGAGCGATCGTTACGCTTGATAAGACCCTTATTCATCATCTGAAATCGTTTAAAGCCCTTTGAAGCTGCACTGAAACTCTCATTTGGACCTTGAACCGTTTGGACCCCATTGAAGTCCATTATATGGAGAAAAATCCTGGAATGTTTTCATCAAAAACCTTCATTTCTTTTCGACTGAAGAAAGAAAGACATGGACATCTTGGATGACATGGGGGCGAGTAAATCATCAGCAAAAGTGTTTTTAAAAGTGAACTACTCCTTTAAAGGAGACAGGCTGAACCATTAATGACTTACATAATACGGCACAAGTACCAGGAGAATCAAAGCAGTCAGATTATCATCATACAGCATTGAATATGCACGTGTATATTTATTATAAGTGTGTTAATGCTCTGGGTCAATCAGCTTGTGCAAAAAAACCACAAGGCCTGTGTGTTAGTGCATTTAGCTGCATTAGTTTAAGCTTCGCTTACTCTCACCTTCATCCAGCCTAATACACACTCATCAAAGCCAATCAACAACAGCTGCCGGCCGGACCTCATGAGCCGAAACCACAACTGAAGCTAGCATTCAATAACACACTCGCAGGATTTAGGGGAGCTGGATCCGGAAGTTACTTTTTCAATTTGTTTGTGTAGAACGATATACAATAACAGGGTTATTATCACAGTTTTATATTTTGCAATTACATAGATTTAATGAAATAAATATTGCAGACGCATTTATGCAAGGCATTTTTACCAGTAGGAGTCGAACCCCTGACCTTGGCGTTGCATGCATGCAAGTCAAATTGTCTTTCAGGTGTATTTATCTTTTCAGCATCAAATTGTAAAATTCCAGCTCTCTGTACTCTTGATCGTGATGTATCGCTTTGCAGTGAAGTCTGTCGTGTGATGGCGAGTCTACTCTTCAGTCGTGCTTTAATGAGATTTCTTCAGCTTTGCTGTAGTTAAGCTTGTGCTGGGACAATCATCTAACGAAGCCAATCTTCCACTGAAAGTCCTGAAAGTCGTAGTCCACCTCCATCAAAGGTTTGAGTGCTTCGAGAGGAGGAAATAATCATTTTACAGATGAAAAATCTGGCTTTTTTTAACTATTTATATCTGGATTTTCAAAAGTTCACTTGCACTACTTTCTTGGGTGAGTTGCACGTCGGTCTGTTGTCACATGGACGTCGACTTTAAACAAAACTATCCACGATTGGTTGCTTTAGATGTCTGAGCGGTCCTTGGCCAATGAAAGCTGAGATTGAGTCCAGACCTTAAAAGCACTCAGCTGAACTTCAGCTCTCCGACTGCAATAAACCTGCCCAATATCAACACACACGCACACACACATAAATACCCCACAGCTGAGGGCCTGTTTACAGTGTTTACACTCTGGGTGATTTCTTATGTAATTAAACATGATCCATGGCATGACACCCAGAGAGTGTGTAAAGCTCGGAAGAAATGACAGGAATTACAGCAGCTCCTGTGATGCCAGTGTTGTGGGTGGTTGCCAGGGAGTTGCTAAGCTCTTCTTTTTTTGATTTTCGTTGACTGAAAGGCCATGAATGCTGAAACTAAGCCTAATATGAGCACTAGTAGCAGTGATGCTTGACTTGGCAAACACTGCTAGTATGCAGATGGATCTCCCCGTCCCTGCACACACACACACACACACACACACACACACACGAGCGTTCCTCCTGATCTTATCTGCTCATCATGTCTCGCATCGAGGTTGGAGACGAGCATCTGCGTTCGGGCCTCTCCGTCCGAGGGAAGCGATCACTTACCCTAGTGTCAACATTATGACAGGCAGGTTTGCAGATCCTAACGAGAGAAACTATGCTATGTTTTGGAAACGGTGGAGACTTTTCAAGAGGGTTATGACTAATTTTGTAATTTTTTTAATGCCCAGAGTGTATTAAACATGCATTAGCATTTTTTTTAAAAGTATGTGAAAACCATGAGCTGCTGATTTTATATGATATTGGCATTATAAAATTATATAAATGGTTAGAAAATGAGTCTCTTCTGCTCTTTATTTGCATTTATTTGATCAAAAATAGAGTTAAAACAGCAATAAAGTGAAATATTATTACAATTAAAAAACATTTTGATATATTTTAAAATGTTATTTATGGTGACGTAGTCACCTGTAATAACAGTCAATAATGCATAATTACAACTAATCCTAATCCAAACCACAACTCTAGTAAATAAATGTAGTTGATAATTATTACTTAACTTTATGTAGTTGATATTATTACTTAGTACTTAAGTAATTACAATGTAATTACATCACCTTAAAATAAAGTGTAACCTAATTTATTCCTGTGATGCAAAGCTGAATTTTCAGCATCAGTCTTCATTGTCACATTAGATATATATATATATATATTATGTAGGGCTGTAAAACGATTAATCGCGATTAATTGCATCCAAAATAAAAGTTTGTGTTTACATAATACAGTATATGTGGGTGCACTGTGCATTAATATTTTGTATATGGTATATATATATATATATAAATACACACACATGCATGTATATTTAAGAAAAATATATTATTTATATAAAATGTTTATATTTATATATAATATAAATTAATAATAAATAAACATGAAAATATTTCTTAAATATATACAAGCATGTGTGTGTATTTATAAATATATGTATATATAAAATAATTATACACAGTGCACCCACATATATTATATTATTTTGGATGCGATTAATCGCGATTAATCGTTCGTCAGCCCTAATTTTATGTATTATACAACAATAATCTGACTACAGTCAGTGTAGCATTTGGTCAAGTTAGTAAACCCACTTATAAAGCGCTTTGCTCGCACAGCTGGTCAGTTGCCCACATTGAGTATATGAATGAGTCGTGAATAAAGACTACAGCAATGCAAACAAACAAACCGCTGAGATGTTTGCCGCCACCCTCGAGAAGGCCAGATCTCCTCGGAGAAGGCAAACAGAAGAGCAGGAGAAGTGGATGTGATGTCAAGAGCGGGTCAGGACGATTGCGCCTGGACTTCATTGAGGCTCTGGAATCTCAAAAGTGCTATCTCACACACCAGAAGGCCTTAAATACATCAGCAATAGCATATGTCTTGCACTGGGACCTGGATATTGTCACTGCTCTCGACGAGCACACACACACACACACACACTGAACGTGAGCTTTTAAAGGGCTGGTTCCGCTTAGATTCAGTTGTAGCCGGGGTCATACCTCTCAGGTTACTCCTCGTGACCCGTCACCTCTTTCCCCCCTCCAAACACACACACACACACACACACTTGTACGTGGACTTGAGCTCTAATGCGAGAGCGGGCAGGACGGATAAGACACAGGAAAAGAATGTGAAAAGGTTTATCGAGTCTTGTTAGTTCAGCTGAATGATTTTAGCATGAAACGTTCCTGCAGATTGTGGTATTTGTTAGTGTAATGGATTCTACAGTGTTCTGATGCCGCATTCCAGGCAGGATGACGGAAAGCCCGGATTTACAACATTCTGCTTGGGAAAAGTCCTATCAGTTTAGCATTTTTTTTTAATTGGTGCTTTCAGCAAGAGCAAATAATATGTTGACATTAAGCGAGGATTCATTAATCAAAAGTGACTGTAAAGACATTTATAATCTTACAAAAGATTCTATTTTAAATAAATGTTCTATTCATCAAAGAATGCTGAAAAACAAAATGCATCATGGTTTCCACAAAAATATGAAACAGCAGCACAACTGTTTTCAACATTGATAATAATCATACTGTAAATGTTTCTTGAGCATCAGATCCTCCTATTAGAGTGATTTCTGTAGGATCATGTGACACTGAAGACTGGATGCTGAACATTCAGCTTTGATCACAGGAATAAATTACAGTTTAACATATATTCACATAGAAAACAGCTGTAAATGCTGTTTTGGTGAGCAGGAGAGGCTTGTTTCAAAAACATTCAAAAGTCTGACTCACCCCGTTTTGACCAGTAAGTGGACATATTTTGTATTTGTTTGTTTCTCTTGCAAAGCTTGTGCTATATCCTAACATGAGACCATAAAAGTAGTTTAATATCGCAAGACTGAACTGAATGCAGATGGTGCCTTTACTGAAGTTTCAGATGTTTCTCCTGACGAAAAGACCCCAGTTTTCATTTGTATCCAATCGATGTCAACGATGTCTCACACACTCTATGATGGATGGGTGGATAGATTAGTGGATGGGGTGGGTGGATGAGGGGGTGTGTGGGTGTATGGATTGATGGATGGGTGGATGGATTGATGGATGGATTTATAGATGGGTGGATGGATTCATGGATGGGTGGATGGATTGGTGGATGGGTGGATGGATTGATAGATAGGTGGGTAAATGGATGGATGGGTGGATGGATGGATGGATAGGTTGGTTGGTAGAAAGATGGGTGGGTGGATGGATGGATGGATGGATGGATGGAGAGGTAGATTGATGGATGGATGGAGAGTTTAGATTGGTGGGTGGATGGATAGATATGTTGGTTGGTAGAAAGATGGGTAGGTGGGTGGCTGCCTGGCTGGATGGATGGATAGACAGGTAGATTGGTGGATGGATGGATGGATGGATGGATAGATTGGATGGATGGAAAGGTAGACTGGTGGGTGGGTGGATGGATTGAGGGATAGATAGGTTGGTTGGTAGAAAGATGGGTGGGTCGATGGATGGATGGAGAGGTAGATTGGTGGATGGATGGATGGAAAGGTAGATTGGTGGATGGGTGGATGGAAAGGTTAGATTGGTGGATGGGTGGATGGATATAGGGATAGATGGGTTGGTAGAAAGATGGGTGGGTCGATGGATGGATGGAGAGGTAGATTGGTGGATGGATGGATGGAGAGGTAGATTGGTGGATGGATGGATGGAAAGGTAGATTGGTGGATGGGTGGATGGATTGAGGGATAGATGGGTTGGTAGAAAGATGGGTGGGTGGATGGATGGATGGACGGAGAGGTAGATTGGTGGGTGGATGGATAGATATGTTGGTTGGTAGAAAGAAGGGTAGGTGGGTGGTTGGATGGATAGATAGACAGGTAGATTAGTGGATGGATGGATGAATGGAAAGGTAGACTGGTGGGTGGGTGGATGGATTGAGGGATAGATAGGTTGGTTGGTAGAAAGATGGGTGGGTCGATGGATGGATGTAGAGGTAGATTGGTGGATGGGTGGGTGGATACAGATACAGATACAGAAGGATACAGAAGTTCAGCATTGCATCACCCTCTCTCTCTCTCTCTCTCTCTCTTCCTCTCTCCTCCTTCCTTTCTCTCTCTCCCTCCTCCAGACATGAGCAGTGTTTCCGGTGCGGTGTGTCTGTGTGGAAATGTAAGGAATTCGAAGCGTTTGCTGGCCTCGTTCTCCAAGGCCTGCGGACAGCAGAGGCTCATTTCCTCCGATAGCGCTGAAGGTATTTTAGACATGTTCTCATGAGGGATCACGCGCGCCTAGCTAATAGGGTTCCTCTGCAGTCGCGACGTCTGCTAATGTAACGGCTAGCGTCTGTAACATCGCACTGCCAAGTGGACTGTGAAAAACACGCTCCTGAACCAACAAAACACACGTGAGAGTGTGATGTCAGACTGAAAAATCATCACGGTCTGGACGCGAGTGCCTTCAGCCGAGATCCTGCTCGTCTCACGGGAAACGATTTTTATCAGTGTTAAATCCGTGTTAACCTTCTCCCTGTTACAACAGTATCAAAATATCCAGCAGGAACAACCGCTGCAGATGGAAAACAGGTCAGGGGTGAAGAAACGATCCTCCTGCGCCGTCTAGAGAGATTCTGCTCTCCGATGAAATCTGTGGGAGTTGTCCACCTGTTTTATGGTTCAGCAGGTGAAAACACTTGATAAAGTAATAAAGACAGGATCATTCATGTCTGGAGCACAAACAATCTTTAAGTCTCGAGTTAATGGTTAAAATATTACTATAATACTTCATGCTTGACTTCATCTGTCTTCAGTGTGTAATGTTGCTGTTTTAACAGCTCCAGTTCTTCTACACTCTCAGAAAAAAAGGTACAAAAGCTGTCCCTGGGGCTGTACCTTTTTAAAAGGTACACTTTTGTCCCTAAAGGGTGCATATTGGTACCTTAATGGTACATATTAGCACCTAAAATGTACATATTAACACCTAAAATGTACAGCACCTAACATGTACATATTAGCACCGACAATGTACATATTAGCACCTAAAATGTACATATTGGCACCTAAAAATGTCCATATTAACACCTAAAATGTATATATTAGCACCTAACATGTACATATTAGAACCTAAAATGTACATATTAACACGTAAAATGTACATATTAGTACCTAAAATGTACATATGGAGAAAATCCTGGAATGTTTTCATCAAAAACCTTCATTTCTTTTCGACTGAAGAAAGAAAGACATGGACATCGTGGATGACATGGGGGCGAGTAAATTATCAGCAAAAGTGTTTTTAAAAGTGAACTACTCCTTTAAATGATCTGTGTTCCTGACAGGTCTGATATGCTGAGGAGACGAGGTTTTCCTGCCGACATCCGTCCTCTCCCAGGTAATAACGCAGTTGTTGTTGTTGTTGGTTTTGTCGGGCAGATAAGCAGCGTACAGCGAGTCCTCACAGGAGAGCTCATGAAAGCAGGTGTGACGTTTGGATCGGGAGGAGGAGAGGTGACACAGAGGTTACAGAGATGAGTCTCGATTAGCCCAAAGGTTTTCTTCAGGCCCGCGGTCTCTGAGGCCTTCCTCGCCGAACAAGAGGAGACCAGAGAACAAAAGGAGGAGCCACGTACGGGACGTCCCAGCGCGCTCACCTTTCTTTCCTTCTCACGTTCCCCAGTCAGCGGTTTCACAGCTCGCACAAAAGAGATGAGCTGCCATTGACCAAGAGTCTTCGCTCGCGTTTACTTCCAGAAATATATAGGGAACATGTGACGTCCAAGCACACCTTTGAGTCTCCACCAATGAGATGCAGAAGATTTGTTTACTTGAGAATTTGTGTTTTCGTAAGCTTGGAGCCATTTTGCATTGAAAGTGCTTTCGCAGAGATGTGCGTTGCCAAAGTCATGAAGTGGATTCCCAGGGAATGCATGTTGCTTTGGATAAAAGCATCTGCTAAATGCATGAACGTTAAGGTGTTTTATGAGTTTTTTTTGGTACACACCGAGTGTGAAAGCCAGCATTGCAAATTGCTTTTGCAATCTGTTCTAACAAGATACACACCACACAATGCAGCTTAAAATCATCAGATAATATAAAACTAAACTACAAATATCCACATTTGCAACCTGTTCTAACCGGTAGAAGTGAACCGTTAATTAATGACGGATTATGTGCTTTTGGTCACACAAATTATAGAATCAATTGCCTTCAGAGAGCAGATCGCATTCTTTGGGTTTCTAGCAATGCGACTCCGTGACGGACAAATGTTCATGGTGAATCCAAACCAAATACATCAGTAACATAATGAAACTGAAGTCTAAATCTACTGTAACACCTGCTGCTAGGACTCACATCTGCATTAGTTCAGTCAGTCGGACTAAAGCAATATTTAACTATGCATTACATTATACAATGTCAAACACTCTTAGAAGAAATGGTTCTATTTAAAACCAGAAATGGTTCCATCCCCCGCTTCATATATGGAACTCCACAATGGTTCTATATAGAACCATTTTTTTGGTAAAAGGTTCTATTGGCCAAGTACGGAACCCCAGGGTTCTATATAGAACCCAGAGGAACCCTTTTTTTAAGAGTGTGTAGAACCTTTTAGGAGTTCCAATTCAAATATGAAGCGCTGATAGAACCTTTTAAGGTTCTATATAGAACCTTTTCTTCTAAGAGTGAAGAATTATGCATGCAATAATTGTCTTTTGAATACAGTATGTAGGGGAGAGCGGGGCACAACCTAATACTTTTTGACTTTCTCAGTTTGTGTAAATCTACTAAGGGTTTATAGTATTTATTTTTTCCCGCATTAATTTCCCACATGTCTAGTACAATTATGTGGTTTTGTTTTATTAACACAGTGCATGCTTTTTTCTTGATTTACCCTGAAAAAAAGGAAGTGAAATGTGACAACATGCCCCATAGGTGGGGTGCATTGTAACATGTGAGGGGCACACTGTCCCCAGTGTGACAGCTTAAAATGCTATCTGACCTAATCAAAAACATATACAAGTCAAGCCAAAATATGTTCTTAATAAAATACAATTATTAACGTTTTCATTTAAAATAATGGCATTTTTTAAATAATTAAAAATATTCTAATTTTTGATTTTGACAACAATCACACCGGGGAAAACACAGCTATAGGCAGCATAGTTCAAAACAAAATAATAATTCATCATTTCTGAACATTGGCGCTCAGTCATTATTTACTGTACATGTTTCTCATGTTTTCTCAATAGAATTCATAAAAGTATAGAATATAATAGCATATTTCTAACACAGTGTGACAACATGCCCCGCCTGCACAACTGAGGTTTAAACCCTGCTAGTGTCTTCTGCTAGATAGCGAAGCATTAAAGAACGATATCAACTGTTAAACAACTAAAAACTACATGTAATTAAAATAATATCAGATTTGTCTAATTTTAAATAAATACAAAAATAGAGATGAAAAACTAATGTAGGCTACTTTTGCTATGGTAAATAAATGTTCATTGATATCTAACAAAGATTTCGGAATTTTGGCGCGATTTTATAGCCTAAATACACCAAGTTTCGTCATGCTAGCATGTGCGGATGTATTTAAAACAAGCGTGTTACAACTAGCCCGCGTTACTTTGTGCCCCGCGCTCCTCTAGTGCAAACACTCAGTCAAAAGTCAAAGTCAGAATCTGATTTTTGAAAAGCTGGACGTGATTTTGGCTTCATCCAGCATGTTAATTACTTCACATTTACACTCAGAATCGTGTGCTTGCACCAAACGTCAAAAACACACACAACGTCAGATATTCAATTGTGCATTATGTAGTGTCAAACAATCATGCATGCAATAATTTGTCTTTTTAATATATCACATAAACACTTTAGTCAGAGTAAAATCGCACCATGCAATCTGATTTTTGCAAACTAACAGAGTTTGATAATGTATTGCAGCTTCACTTGGCTTCATCCAGCATGTAAATATGTTAATAATGATTTTACAGTGTTTTTTGCTTGGCTCAAACTCAGAGATGCACAGTGCGTATTTCATCCGTCAAATACTCAATTACATTATGCAATGTCAAACCACAAAAACCTGCTTTAATACCTGGATACTGACAGTGAAATAAGAGATTTGAACCAAAGCAAATAGTGAAAGCCTGAACACACACGACTAGGACACAGAACTGAAACACGGGATAATCAGACTCGACTCGGAGTGTTTCTGCAGCTTTGGAGAGGAACGGGTCCAGATGGGCGACTCTTCCGTACCGACAACAAAGCTGTGAGCGTGAGTCAGTGTAACACGGCGGACACGACCGGCTGTGTGTTCACGCTCCGAACCCCAACCCTCTCCACACACACACACACACAATGGGAGGGGGGTCACAAAGCCAGGCCACAGCAAGAGCTGGTGAATAAATCATACGGCGGTCCGGGAGGCTCTTGGCCCTGAAGTGCAGAGGGGCCAGATATGAGAGGGGGGGGTCAGAGGTCGTAGCCCTTCATGTCGCAGAACACTTCACAAAGAGCCTCACACCCCGTCTACGCAGAGAGCCGGCGACGCGACGGCAAGACAGAACCAAAAGAATGTCCCCATTATCATGGGTAAAGTGGTCGTTTTCCACACATCCCAGTTTGGTTGTGGAAATGTGAGTAAAGTTATTCAAACATTAGTGAAATGGAACAACTTTTCACATTCAAAATGGTTTCTTTGTAATGGTTGGACAGTGAGGCGTATTGCTCTGGATATACACCATCATTAAACAATAAAACTATCAATACATGATAATGACTAAAACAAATCCTTAAAGGAGTAGTTCACTTTTAAATAAACTTTTGCTGATGATTTACTCACCCCCATGTCATCCAAGATGTCCATGTCTTTCTTTCTTCAGTCGAAAAGAAATGAAGGTTTTTGATGAAAACATTCCAGGATTTTTCTCCATATAATGGACTTCAATGGGGTCCAAACGGTTCAAGGTCCAAATGAGAGTTTCAGTGCAGCTTCAAAGGGCTTTAAACGATTCCAGATGATGAATAAGGCTCTTATCTAGTGAAATGATCGCTCATTTAATAAATAAATAACAAAGTTTAAGTTTTATAAGCACAAATGCTCGCCTTGCTCTGTTCTGTGATGCGTCACGAGTCACGAAACTCTGAAACTCTCATTTGGACCTTGAACCTTTTGGACCCCATTGAAGTCCATTATATGGAGAAAATCCTGGAATGTTTTCATCAAAAACCTTCATTTCTTTTCGACTGAAGAAAGAAAGACATGGACATCTTGGATGACATGGGGGTGAGTAAATTATCCGCAAAAGTTTTTTTTATAAAAAGTGAACTACTCCTTTAAGGATTGTTTCACTAACATTAATTGTACACAATCTAAATATAACATTCAAGTTTAACATTAGAATGTTCCATTTTTTGTATCCTTTTGCTTCGTATTATTATTATTATTATATTTTTTTATTTTGTGGCATTGATTAATTTCATTTAGGATGTTGTGCTTTTGATTTTAACAGAATCGCTCTGTTAAGTGTTATTTTAGTATTAAAAATAGGGTTATGTTTTCAATAACTTGCACTTTTTACTTGCTCACGTTTTCAAAAGTCCCCCAAAACACTGTTGTGTAATTGAACGGCCAGACGTATGAAACGGTTTCTGTTTTATTTTCCGGTTAACTAACTCTCCTGTACATTTAACTTGTTTTTTTCATTTTCATATGCATTGTTCTGTCATCGAGTGTCTGTAATTTGCAGCATGTTGGCAGGATCATTAAAGGTTTGTTCTGTGCGGTGAGCGAGCAGAGCTGTGATTCATACACCTGTCATGGGTAAACACACCAGAGCAAGAGGTCACTCGTCAATTTGTTTAGTCGTAGGGGTCTTGAACAACACACTCTCCAGAGGGCCACAATGATGCCCGTGTGTGTGTGTGTGTGTGTTTAATTGAAGCCATACTTTAAGAAGAAAATAGATGAACTGTGTTCCCTGAAGTTCACTGAAATCAGATACAAACCGCGTTTTGGAAATGTCTATAAATCCACAAATGATAAACAAAAGTAAAAAAATATACAAATACATACATATATATATATAACATGCAATTTACTGTTATATTTAATCCCCAAATTCACACATGCTCACAAAAGTATTTTTTTTTTTTTCAATTACTCACAATAATGATTATAAGTTTTTCCATCTTTCTAGCAAAAATGTGTTCAGTTGTAGCACATGGGTCAACAATGTTCAAAAAACCTCTGAATTTTTTTTGCGCTCAATTTTGTCTTCGGTCATTCAAGTTAAAAAGTCTGTCTCAGCATCAAACTTTGATCAGGACCTGCGTCTCTAGCGCCACCTAGTGTTCAATAACACCAACTGTCTCTCATTACACTGAAGACATTTGTGTTTTTTTAAATGCATACTGCATATGTTTTCTCATAACATTGAATCATGTGCGCATTATAAATGTGCTGGGATCAGTGTGTCTGCTCTGCGTTTACAGTCTCCTGTGAATCGGCCCCACATGACCTCTGTCTTCCCACCGTTTGAAGTGCTCATTTAGATCCAGCCAGTTTTACGCCCTGTGACAATGACCCTTATTTGTTACACACAGCCAGTAAAATGGACAGGAAGACCTTTTAGAGGCTCTTTTTTGTCAGAAAGAGCTGACAAATGTTTGACAGAGATGCAGAAGCGAGATTTAAGAGGTCAGTCCAGGTTCCAGGAACAGCATGACACCATTCTGCTGTTGCCATGACTACAGTACATCCAGTGTTCCATGTGGAATGATATTTAAACATAAACAAAATCAAACATTATTATCATATAACAATGTTCAAACGTTATGGACCAGGACAAGTGGACTTTGAGACAAAAAGAGGACTAAAACGAAAATCAACAACTTTCCAGATGCTGAGAGCTCCACGTCCGCGACTAACTTCGACATAGAGACACGAGTGTTGCATATGATTTAATCAAAAATACCTTCATTTGTGTTCCGAAGATGAACGAAGGTCTTACAGGGTTGGTACAGCATGGGGGTGAGTAATTACTGACTTAATTTTCACTTTTGGGGTGAATTAATGAGGATTATACGTCATTAATATACGCCTTTGTTATTGTAAGGGGTTAGCGACCCCTGGTGGCGAAAAAATCTTGCATATTGTACCTTTAAATGGAATCTGCCCAAATAAATCATATGAAATCCCCTAAATTATGTAGTCTATGACACAATGAATTTAATATTTTTAGTGAAATTAGCTTTTTTATATAAAACTAAAGTTGACTCTTAGAGCATGTAAGGTAGTGTGAAGTCAAATCATATTACTGTTTGAAATGTTTCTTTCACCTTCACTTGTTTTACAGTACGGTACTGTTTATTTGACAGTATAAGCTGAGGGGAATCTCCATAGTCTCGTTTCTGTTTCCAAACATCTCGTTTCGTTGTTTTAAAACTGTGTTTCTACTTGAGTTTCTGCTCTTGTGAACCTCACTGCAATGTGTTGTGATGAGCTGTGCTGTCATAATAAGTGTGTTGTTGTGTGATGAGTGAGTTGTGTGTTGTTGTATCGCCCCCTACAGGACTGCACCATCTCTGCACGCACCGAGACCTAGAGCACAGTGAGGATATGTTTGGAAGTATTCCAGATTCTGATGTTCGAGCTGTGATGTCTGGCTGGTGTGTGTGTGTGTGTGTGTGTGGTGAAGTGGAGTCACGGGGGTTAAACTCTCTCTCGGCCTGTGAGCTCCAACAATGAGTTGAGCGGAAGATCTGCCGGTGATCCCGACTGTGAAGCTTCCACACACTCAAGGCCGTCTTTATCACTGATCTTTAATCCTTCACACACACACACACACACACTCTCTCTCTCTCAAACTTGCCCCACTTCACTAATATTAATGGAATGGTAAAAGTGTCTCTGTGTTGATGTTTGGTCTGAAGCACTGAAAAGGAAACTAATTTCTTAATAATAAAGATATTAATTATTAGGAAATGACGTCACCAAGTACTTCAGATCAAGCAGCTTAACTATAGTTAATAATAATAATAATATTTAGTTTTTTTGTGAAATTACATATACTGATGAATTATTCACATAATAATATTATTTTAATGAATTAAATTATTAATTGTTGTTATTAATAATATTTTATTTAGTTAAATTTACATTAAAATCTACTAATATTCCACTAATTAAAATATTAGTATTAAATAAAATATTAATTATCATTATTATTAATAATAATATTTATTTCTGGTAATATACATTACATATTTTAATATTATATAACATAAGTAATTATTGATATTTATTCATAATTTAAATTATATGATCATAATATTTTAATTACTGAGTTTTAATGATAAAACAGTCAGAAAATTAGAAGAAAATGGAAAATTTTAAATATAACCTGTCTGAGCTTGAGGATCCATTTTTTTTTTATGTAAACAGAACTTAAGTCTTAAAGATTTTCAGTCCTGTAGTTGCCCATCTATCAAGCAAAAAGTGAAAATTATATTTTTTTATAATCCAGAGCAGACATTAGTAAAGACTCGAGTGCTTGTCAGTTGGGTTCTGGCCCAGTGCACAGCTGGCTTTGACCCCAGGGCCGCTGAGAGGGTCAGGATGAGCCGCTGTGAGTCTCTGTGGGGGAACGGATGAGAGCCGTCCAACAGCCAGATCTATTCACCTGACACTCATGATCACAGCCACTGTCTCACTAAACACACACTCCCTGAAGCTGTGAGAACCAACATCTCCGCTTCGGTTTCGCTCTACTTCACCCTCTCGTGTTCTGTGACCAATCTGCATTAAGACAGCGTTTGTTTGACCAAATTTAAGCCTTTTGTAACGGCCACCAGCTGGAGTGCCCTTGAGAGCCACTAGAGGGCACTGTACATCAGACTATTGTCATTCCCTCATAAACTATATTTCCCATAACTCACTGCTGGTCTCATCATTACTGATAGCATCCTCATTGTCAAAGTCAAGTCAAGTCAAAGTCAAAGTCAAGTCAAGTCAAGTCATAGTCGAGTCAGAGTCAAAATCAGAGTCAAGTCAAGTCAAAGTCAAAGTCAAAGTCAGAGTCAGAGTCAAGTCAAGTCATAGTCGAGTCAGAGTCAAAATCAGAGTCAAGTCAAGTCAAAGTCAAAGACAGAGTCAAGTCAAGTCAGAATCAAGTCAAGTCAAAGTCAAGTCAGAGTCAAGTCAATGTCCAGTCAAGTCAAGTCAATGTCAAGTCAAAGTCAAAGTCAGAGTCAAGTCAGAGTCAAAATCAGAGTCAAGTCAAAGTCAAGTCAGAATCAAGTCAAGTCAATGTCAAGTCAATGTCAAGTCAGAGTCAGAGTCAAGTCAAAGTCAAAGTCAAGTCAAGTCAAGTCAAGTCAAGTCAAGTCAAGTCAGAGTCAGAGTCAGAGTCAGAGTCGAGTCAGAGTCAAGTCAGAATCAAGTCAAGTCAAGTCAAGTCAAGTCAGGTCAATGTGAAGTCAAAGTCAGAGTCAAGTCAGAGTCAAAATCAGAGTCAAGTCAAAGTCAAGTCAGAATCAAGTCAAGTCAGAGTCAAGTCAAGTCAAGTCAGAATCAAGTCAGAATCAAGTCAAGTCAAAGTCAAGTCAGAGTCAAGTCAGTCAAGTCAGAGTCAAAATCAGAGTCAAGTCAGAATCAAGTCAAGTCGAAGTCAAGTCAATGTCCAGTCAAGTCAAGTCAAGTCAAGTCAATGTCAATGTCAATGTCAAGTCAAAGTCAGAGTCAAGTCAAGTCAGAGTCAAGTCAGAGTCAAGTCAGAGTCAAGTCAGAGTCAAAATCAGAGTCAAGTCAGAGTCAAGTCAGAATCAAGTCAAGTCGAAGTCAAGTCAATGTCAAGTCAATGTCCAGTCAAGTCAATGTCAATGTCAATGTCAAGTCAAGTCAAGTCAGAGTCAAGTCAAGTCAAGTCAGAATCAAGTCAGAATCAAGTCAAGTCAAAGTCAAGTCAGAGTCAAGTCAGAGTCAAGTCAGAGTCAAAGTCAGAGTCAAGTCAGAGTCAAAATCAGAGTCAAGTCAAAGTCAAGTCAGAATCAAGTCAAGTCAATGCCAAGTCAAGTCAAAGTCAGAGTCAAGTCAGAGTCAAGTCAGAGTCAGAGTCAGAGTCAGAGTCGAGTCAAGTCAAAATCAAGTCAATGTCCAGTCAAGTCAAATCAAGTCAGAATCAAGTCAAAGTCAATGTCAAGTCAGAGTCAAGTCAAAGTCATGCCAAAGTCAAGTCAATGTCAAAGTCAAAGTCAAGTCAGAGCTTACTGATGTAGATCACAATAACATTTTGTAAATATATGCAGCAAAGAATCGAATAAAACGGTTATAAAGCAGTTATGGGTCCGAGCATCAGATACTTTGGTATAAACATGATTCAGCGAATCAGAGGAGAGCAAAACTATGATTTTAGGAAGATCAGTAAAGGTTTAAATCTGTGGGATTGTTTTGTGGGGACGATGTTCCTGAAAGTCAGTCCACTGCATGAAGATCTTCATCGTGTGAGATCGGTGTCATCTGGCTGTATTAGGGCGTTTTGCACATGGATCGCGATGCCTGTGATGTGAGATCATGTCAAAGCCCACCCGTACAGTGGGACGCGTGCAGAGACGTCATCCAATAGACCGCCCAATCTAAATCAATTAGATATGAAACCCAGAGGTCACCGGGGTCAACGTTGGGATGAGGCCTTCATTATGAGCACAGCATATCTGATTTAATACACCTCTGGAATGGGAAGCCGCTCGGGGAATACTGCGGATATTAAAGGTCAAAGGTCATCCAGCATGTGGGCCGAAGATAACGTTTCTGTGAAACACTCACAAGATGGAAAAAGTTGCACAACACTTTACAATAAGGCCTCATTCGTTAATATAAAGTAAAGCATGCTTTAATAAAGATTTAATTGTTCATACGATTCATTAACACTTTGGATTTAAACAATTTATTTGTATCCCAAATGTTAAAATTAACATTGATAAATGCTGTGGAAGTATTGTTAATCGTAATTTCATAACGTAGTTAACTAATCTTAAAGCCCCCCTGTAGTTAATAATTGAATCCCTTAAAACTCATCTTTGATCAACAAAATTATATATTTAAAGATTTTTCTTTGAAAAAAATTGCTGTATGCCTTTTATCTTGAATATAACTCGACACCCTTGCCTCATTGAGTATGCGCGGTTCTATGAATATGCAAATGAGCCCCGCCCACTCTTTCAGAGATCCACTGGTTGACGATCACACGTTGATCTGATTGGTTACAAGGTCTTTTGTGACGTCAGAAACCGTGTTTTTGAGACTGTCTTTGGTTTACTGCAGTTTTAAGGAGGAAATACTTAACAATGCTGTCCACTTAATTTACACATGGTTTAAGCATATTAAAAACACCACATACACACATAAACAACATTAAAAGATTGAATTTCACCACAGTGGGACTTTAAATGTTTGTAAAATGTCACGAATACATCCTTTCGCTGTGGATGCAGTTTGTGGTTTGCTTAATCATTGGTAAATGCCCAATGCCCATTTTATAGATATCCATTAATTGTGAATGAATCTCTAAATCTCTTTATTTTCATCTAGATGTGACACAATGGAAGCGGTCTGAAAGGTTCTAGATGATTATGTCTGTTCAAGTCAATGGATCTGTTGACTTGAGTATGATTTGATAAAAAAAAGGTTACTAGTTTAACTTCTCTCCATCTCTCCTGCTGACGTCACGCGCCGGCTGGTTGTGAACACACGATGGCGCTGTCGCATTACAGCAGGCTCGTGTGGTGAAATCTGACTCTCGCAGGAGGGTTTCGAGGATGTTGATGGATTTTCTTTGCTGTCAGAAATGTTTTGAGCAGATGACAAGGAAAAGGTCAGAAATCTCAGAAGACGAGTGTTGGGTGGGTGAGCAATGACAATTTGATCTAAAACTCATAAAATACATAATCAGAAAAGTCATTTGTGTTTTTTTTTTTCATATTACTTCATTTTACTGTCAAAAAGTATTTTAATAATAATAACAGATGAAGTAAATGAGCTGTCGCAGTAGTGACTGGGGCTATAGTCACACTTTTTTTTTACTCAAGTAAATATATATATTTTTGAAAGTCAATTTCTGGTTTAAAAAAGCCATTTCCACCATTATTGCTAAGGACAAAACTATATGGGGCATGTTGTCACATTTGAAATCTGCCTGCCTTTTACAGGCTTTACAGCTGATATACATATTGTAAAATAATTATAAATAGTTATTATACTGTAAAAAAAAAAAACAGTATCAGTATCTGCCTTCATGGTTTTTTTTATAAATACAAGTTCAACTTGGCTGTAAAAGTCATTTATCGTAAACTAACTTATGAAACAATAACTTATTTTTATGAGCTAAAGTAATGTAAAGATAGGTTTGAAATGAATAAACAATTACAATATTACAAACACATGCAATAGCTTGTTACAACATTCATGGAAATGTTTCTGTTTAATACCTTTTTATAATGGAAATATGATGTTATTGGATTTTTTTTTTAGTTCTCTTATATTGCATTCATAATTCTCCAAAATGCGTTATGTCTTGTTTTAAACGAGTGTATCCAAAATGGAAAAATCTTAGTTGCATGATCACTAAACACAGTGTTATAACTGCTGGCAGTGTGTGTGTGATCATATGAGCAGTGATGTCATTATTAGGGCTGTACGGTGTGCAAAAGCTTCTAGTCTCTTCATTACACACACACACACACACACACACGTCTCAAAAATCATATTAAAGATTCCTGGATGAGAGGTCATACACCTGGCACTAAAATTTCTGTAGAATTAAAGTTTATATCTAGCTTAAAACACCTTGAATCTGTAGTTCAGGTTCCATAAACAAGCTCATATTTAAAATATTTCTTCATTAATATAGTACAATAAACACATATTCAGTGTCCGTTGCTGCTATTAGTTTGATCAGACATGTTTCCAATTACACTGTTTAACTTCAGATTTGTCTTTTCTGTCGAGTGAAAATAATAATGAAGGCTTTTCAACCACATGAACACCTTGAAATGTGGATCATCATGTTAATATGTACAATAGCCTGTATATTAATGTGATGTCAGAGTTTAATAAGTGTGTAGCTTCTAAAATAAGCCACTAATGGTGATTTAAGAATAATTTATTGTATCATAGCAGCTCATGTCTAAGTGCGTTAATTAAGCGTAATAAATAGTTTTTTTTTTTATCTGCCGCAAACTTCACATGAATTAGTTTTGACCCCATTTCCATTTTCTATTGTAAATACAGATCCCCGGTCAGCTGAAGTGATGAATGAGGCTGATGTGAGCTGGAGATCTGGGACGAAACGCATCGATACTGATGCTCTGTTTTCTTTTCAGCACTTGCGTGTTTCGGTAAAGAATCATAGAAAAGAAACGATTAGTTAGATTTGAATTAAGAACTAATAATACAATAAAATTCACATTTTAATAAATACTAAATAAATTAAATGCTACTCACATATTTCCCCCCCAAAAAATTGTGTAACACTTTATTTTGTATGTATACATGTATAATTACATGCAACTAACCCTCAAGCAAACTCTATTACAACTAAACATATTACTCAATAACTAAATGTATAACAAAGACGTGTTAAATAAAGTGTTAACAAAACTTGATTTCATTTTCAGTTACACTTTATTTGAAGGAGTCACAGTGTAATTATTAGAAGTAATATGAATTTACAACTTGTACTTACTATAATGGTTTATTACTAGGTTTTATTTGCTTGAAGGGTATTTGTATGTAATTATAGCCAACATACAGTGTAAAATAAAGTGTTTTATCTTTGATTTCTTCTAGGATGACCTTGTAGAAAACTTGATGTAAGTTTAGTCCGACGCGATCAGTTCAGTGTGAAGCCCGACCCATCAGAGAGAGAGAGAGAGAGAGAGAGAGAGAGAGAGAGAGAGAGAGAGAGAGAGAGAGCATTGAAAACAGATCACCCGAGGGTCTCACCGCAAACAGTCGCTCTCAAACTCTTGTGTTGTTTTTATGTCCCAAACTTCTGCTAATCTGATTCCGCGTGCGCGCGCTCGCCGTTGTTGTTGTTGTTGTTGTTGTTGTTGTCGTCGCGCGCTCAGATGATGAAAACTTCACGCGTTCATTCTCACTGATGGACCGTAAAAGTTAAAGAAGAATCCCGAAAGTGAACTTTCTGAATGATTCTCGCCTCAGACCCGCTGCTCCTCGTGAAGATCTCCGCTCGTGATTTGATGGATGTTCGTGGGACGCGCTTCTGTTTTCTGGAGCCAGAAAGTTTCCAGTGAAGAAAGAGTTTGATCGTGTTTGAGCGAGTTTGATTCACTCCTCAGAGCTGGTGAGTGATTTACGTGCACGCGCGTGTTTAATGAG
Organism: Pimephales promelas; assembly: GCF_016745375.1. Next base: position 14,904,523 of record NW_024121188.1, read on the forward strand.
CATTTCAAACATTTGTGTTGTAGTTTTTGTTCAACTTTTGTTCGATGCACAAAACTGTTTCAAATGGAGTTATTTTGGAGGGAAATTGCGTAGATGGACCATAGAATAGAATAGAATGGCTTTTCGACTCTTGTTTGACTCCTGACACTGGAATCTCAAACATTCTGCTGCAATTTGATCCATATGGGGGAAGATGCGATCAGAAGGTGCCAGGCGCCAATCCTCAACACATCCACTCATCCATGCATTAGATCATCACACAGTGCGTTTTAATTTCCTTCTGAAGTTTTAAATTTTATTGCGAGGGGATTTAAAAAAATAAAAAATAATATATATAGTCATTAAAACAGTCATTTCTTGTAGAAATGAGCTAAGTAAATAGTATAATAGAGAGTGAATAATCCAGCAGAGGATAATGAATGCAAACAGAAGTTCAAGCTGTTGAGAGTTGAAAGACCTGATGTTTGCTCTTCAGGCTCTCTGTTTACTCTGCTTTCTCCTCCTGAAATACTTACAATCAATTTCTGTGGCCGTTACGGCGCGAGGATTCACTGATAAAACGTGCAATTCACTCGAAAAAGAGAGGAGAAACTCTGAGATATAGAGGACGAGGAGAAATAACAGCCTCTAATTGGCCCATTTAAATCCTGGAGGAAAAGCAAAAAAGCATTCGGTGGGAGTGAGTTCACATCCATTAGCATGAGAAAACAGTTTTAGTGCATTTGCCATTGTGCGCGATGAAGAGTTCTAGCAGTCAGGATAAAGAGGTTGAAAAGGATGTGAAAGAACGACGGGCCCATTCAGGATTATTCAGGTCCGGCCGAGCTGACGGTCACCGGGGCCCCGGGGCCACAGGGGCCTCTTTCATCTCCCCCGGAGCCTTTTTCACACGTCCCGCTCTCTCAGGGTCCGTCAGCCCTTTTCTTGTCCTTCTCATTGGAGAAGAATTTAATGAAGCCAATGGTGCGAAAGCGGAGGAGCTGAAAATACCGCAGGGCGCATGGAAGGCCTGAATGGAAACTGAGTAAAACTCCCCGCAGAGACGATTCAGAAGTTAAGACAAGAGGGAGAGAAAGAGTCCGCTTTCACATCCTCACCAATTAACACCGACGAGAAATAAAGCCAGGTGAACGAACCCTGAATAAAGCTGTTTTTATTTCATGCCAGATGTCTGGAGTCGGGCGCATAGTTTCAGGCTATTTGTGGAGGAATTTCGGGAACAATTTCCAAACTTCGGCTCATTAATGTTGAAGAGAAACATCGGGAAGCTGGAATTTTTCCGGCGTAAAGCATTTAAACGTTTCTCTCAGCCAGGGTTTTAAAATGAAAGTGTGCATGATGAGCACAAGGACTTTCCTCGCTCAGGATTGTCTTTGAGACCGCGGGGAACTCTTGTTTGTCTTGCTAAGACTCCAGAGCACAATAGGCTTTCTCACAGGAGTATATAAGGTCAGTCCGCTGTCAATAGGTCAAGAAATCCCGGGGAAGTCGAGCTCCTCAGAAGTCCCTCCATTGTGAGTCGCTGACCCCTGAAAACGTGTGTTGTTTTATTCTGAGCGCAGTTTGGACTAAAGATACTGCTGGAGTTTTATTATCTTCTTATTGTTAAACCTGACCGTCAACAAAACATTATTTGCTGAGATGTTTCCTCAGTTTGAATCCCCCGGGTTTAGCACATTATGCTTTATAAACGCCTCAGGCTGAGCCATTAGTGCAAACTTTTAACCGTCCATCGGATCAGTTGCAGACTGTCTATCATTGGACCTGTGTGTATGGCTGTTGCTGAACTAAATATCACTGTGTGTTTCTTCATTAACCAATCAGATCACAGGGTTGCCGGCCTTTATCACAAAACTGACTGTTTAGAAGTCGATCCTGTGATTTCACGACGGATCATCACTGTCTGTCTCCTAATTAGAGGAACTCAATCACTCCACAAACAGGCACACACTGTTCCAGTGCTTCTCTATTGCTTCTGTTTTACAACACAACACTAAACCTGCATTTAATGTCGTCTGGGTCGTAACGTTTACACTGTGTAGATTTGTTTGTGGTGTTTGAGGATGAAGCGTCACACAACCTGCCCATGCTAACGTCTCTAAATATTAGATTACATTATTTTATCTCTACATTGTATTATATTACATTATCTCTTTATATTATTATTTTTTAGAGATTTATATATATATATATATATATTCACTTAATATATACTTCTCAAAAAAATAAAGGGAACGCTTAAACAACACTTAAAAAGTAAAAATTAGAAAAAAGTATTTAATAAGATTATTTCATTCATTCAGATCTATGATGTGTTATTTTAGTGTTCCCTTTATTTTTTGAGCAGTGTACATAATATATATATATATATATATATATATATATATATATATATATAGCTAGAACAGCAAAATATAAAATAAATAGTTGAATTTTATATATTATATTATTATTTTACATATTACTACTTTTACTTTAATATACAGTATATAAAGTACAAAGTACTTACACTTTACAATTTATATAAAAAATAATATACACTCTAAACAATGCTGGGTTGTTTTAACCCGAAATTGGGTCAAATATGGACAAACCCAAATGTTGGGTTAAAAATGTCATTAAAAATTTTAATACAACTTCAACTTTCACTTTCAACTGTAGATTTTTTAATTACATTTTTAAACCAACATTTGGGTTTGTCCATATTTGACCCAATTTTGGGTTGAAATAACCCATAATATATGTGTGTGTGTGTGTTAATATATATATATATTTATAAAATAAATAAATACTTGAATATAAGGCTTTTAATTATATCTTGCTGCTCGAGATGCATGATTTAGCTGCTTTTGTTTCAGCATTTAGCATTGCATTTTTCTGCTCTCTGACATCATCAGAACACACCTGAGATGCGTTTTTTGGGTTGAGACGATTGAGAACCACTGCACAAAGTCATGTGATTTTTCATGATATTTCAATGATGGTGTTTAACAGCCTGAATGGAGATCCATCTCTAAGAAAGCTGTCAGCTTGAGACCCTGAGGCTAGTTCGAGCGTCGAGAGTGTGTGTGTCTCAGTGTGAATCCGCTGCTTGTGTAAACTGCATCGCTCGCTGTGATTCAGAATCAGGGTGGATGTTGTTGAGTTGGTGTTTTTTACAGTGTTGTGTGTTTTTCTTTGGAGAATCGTCAAGAGAGGATCTACGAAATCATGCATCCCCGTTTTCTAGCATTTTCACTCTAAAAAACGATTCGTTGGCTGAACAACCATTACTTAAACACAAAAAAAATAAGTATTCATAACTTTTCAACCTCTCTGTGCAACACAAAAATATTAAGTTACTTGGTGAACTTAAATGTATGCATAAAAAACACAAGTCATGTCAACTACTATAATAATTGCTTCAAAATTAAGTAAATCAAGCATAACATTTTACTTAACTATACGAGTCACGTGATATAAATGCAATTTCCCGTGATGCCTTTCCAGCCAAAAATTGGAGACATAGCACATATGTGAAAAATGTAAGCTTAACTTTTTTTTTTAACTTAAGGTACACTCAAGAAATTAACTTTTACACTGAATTTACTTAAATATTTGAGTTCACGTAACATTCTTTACTTAAAAAAATACATGTAACGAGATGCATATATTTTTAAGTAAAGAATGTTGCCTAAACTCAAATATTTAAGTTCATTAAACAAAGGTTTTCTTGTTAATTTCTAAGTCAAATTAGTCGGGATTTCTTATGCAAAAACGGTGCATATATCCAACTATCCAGATATTCAGACTAAAACCTCCCGCTGTACACATACAGTATATCAACTCATTTACTTTCAATCCCCCAAAATATTTTTCTTCCATTTTATAATCCAAGCATCAAAGACACTAGATGCTAAGCTATTAATATTCAGACAAAAGTGCGAGTCACTGTACACATATAGTATATCAACTCATTGTTTTTCATTTTTCCTTGCATTTTATTATCTAAGCATCTATGGTAACTTCCACTGAAGAACTGAACTTGAACGGGCTGATTCAACAACCAGCTCGAAACACCCATGGGGAAAAAAGATGGGGTAGAAAAAGCAGAGACAATCACGCATCAAGCGGCGTCTAATTACGCGGAGTGAAATCAGAGAATCTGCGTCTCCTGAAAGGCCATCACACGCCACGAGACGCTTTGAAATCAAAGATCCGCGGGCCGCTGGGAGCAGGAGATGCTCGCCCCGCGATGAAATGTGAAGGGTATCCGTAGCGCCTCTTGACTGGCTTTGATTCGGGACTTAATGAATTCCTGAAGGGATGCAGTAACCGGATGATACTCCTTTAATACCTAAAGAACTTTTGACAGCAGAGAGCCGTGGGTTCATGCGCAGTCATACAGACGGATCATCATCGCTGATGGAATCGTACATGTTTCAGACGAACGCCTGATAGCAGAAACCCCTGGCGGTTTCACAAGCGCTGGCTCGTGGCCTAGAGCCGGTTCAGGCGTGTTCGACAGCTCCGGACATGCATTTATTGTAACGCAGACAGTCTTCTGTGATTATTTGTCTTTGCATTGGGGAGTGTTCGCTCACATCGGGTCTGTGTGACGGACTGAACTCTAGGCGAGGTTTAGATTAAGCCAGGATTAGGCCTTAGTTCAATTAGGGGCATTTAAGTAGCTTTTATAAACGTGCATCTTGAGACTAAACAGTGACACTGACTTATTTTAAGATATACCAGCATTCAGCTTTTAATGTTGTTTATGTGTGTATGTGGTGTTTTTAATACACTTAAACCATGTGAAAGTTCATAAGTCGACAGCATTGCTGAGTATTTTCTGCTTTACTCACCCGCATGTCATCCAAGATGTTCTGCAGTTGAAAAGAAATGAAGGTTTTTGATGAAAACATTCCAGGATTTTTCTCCATATAATGGACTTCAATGGGGACCAAACCGTTCAAGGTACAAAAGACAGTTTCAGTGCAGTTTCAAAGGGCTTCTTTTTTTGAATCTTTTTTCATGTCATTTGGTTCATTCAACGAACGAAATTGACTCGGAAAATGATTCGTTCATTTTGATTAACGACTTCGAACAGGAGAGTCACGAATGCGCATCACAGAACAGAGCAAGGCAAACATTTGAGCTTATAAAACTTAAACTTTGTTGTTTATTTTTTAAATGAGCGATCGTTTCGCTTGATAAGACCCTTATTCATCGTCTGGAGTCGTTTAAAGCCCTTTGAAACTGCACTGAAACTCCTTGAACCGTTTGAACCATTTGGACCCCATTGAAGTCCATTATATGGAGAAAATCCTGGAATGTTTTCATCAAAAACCTTCATTTCTTTTTCGACTGAAGAAAGAAAGACATGGACATCTTGGATGACATGAGGCGAGTAAATTAACAGATAAAATTAACAAGAAAAAAACCAGCAAAAACGACCTCGTAACCAATCAGATCAACGTGTGATCGTCAACCAGTGGATCCCTGAGTGAGTGAGTGAGCTCATTTGCATATTCATAGAACCGCGCATACTAAATGAGGGTGTCGAGTTACATTCAAGCTATATTAACGCATGAAGAATGTCATTTAGTTGTTCAAATATGATTTTAAGGGATAAAGTTATTGACTGTAGAGCTTTAAAACAGCTCAAAAATGCATTTTAGTCTGGGTTTCGCTTAAGCCTTGTTTGTGAAACCCAGGGCCAATGTTAGGCCTTAGCATTTACACAGGGTTAAAGGTCGAGCCTTAGTTGAATTAGCTGGTTCTTCTTAATCATGTCTGTATCCACAGTGCAATTTATTTGCTCATATTTGCCATCAACTTCGTGTTCGGTGTTCTTTTAACTGATTGTCTGCAGACTTTCTTTACAGAAAGGCACTGCTGTGTCAACACTAAAACTGTTATAACCACCAATGTAAGTGGCTGTAAACGTTAGAAGAGCTCAACAACAGAACGGAGAGGACGTTTACATTACAGTCCTGGTGTCAAACCGCAAGTGTCTCCTAAAAACACCATTTGGCCGGTGGATCAAAGCGTGCTGTTAACAAACATGTCTGGGCGGTGGGATCAAGTCACCTTCATTTATACAACAGCGCATTAATAACATGTTGATAAAGTGAGATGTAATGGGTTTGTGGGCAGATTTGGGGAGGCAGGAGGAATCCTGATCTGAGCTTCTGAACATCTGTTCGGCATTGGTCACACTAACGGAGACGGGATATTGCACTTATCAGCGGGGGGTGTGATCTGACTATCACCTAAACTCACACACACATCCATTACTGAAACACACCATTAGCGCTGAATCCCATCCTGACTCACACAACTCCCTGCTGTCTTATATCAAACACTGGGACTTTTAAGGGAGGCATGAGTTGTGAACACACTGTGTGTGTGTGTGTGTGTGTGTGTGTGTGTGTGTGTGTGTGTGTGTGTGTGTGTGTGTATCTCCAGCGATATCTCCTCGTGTCTGACTGAACTGAGCTTCACTCACTTATGAGTAATATTCCCTGGAATTTGCTGGAATTATGATCCTGACGGACTGGAGCTTGTTAAATCAGCGAGGAATGCAACGCTCTGTTGTAACGACGCTGAATTGGCGGCTCTGATGTGTCATGTGGTTCGTTTAAAATTACACTTTTTTTTCTTTCGAAACCTCAAGAATGATTATTATCAAACGCTGGGTCCAAAGTGAGTGACTGTGAAAGCTTTAAAGAGCTGAAATCAGTACTTTAAACTTCTATATAAAAGTCTATATATACAGTGTGTGTGTGTGTATATATATATACGTATATATATATATTTGTTTTTGGATTTAGTGTTAATGAATTAAATATATATATATATATATATATATATATATATATATATTTGTTTTTGGATTTAGTGTTAATGAATTAAATATATATATATATATATATATATATATATATATATATATATATATGTTGTTGGATTCAGTGTAAATGAATTATATATATACTGTATATGATGGATTTGATGGACTTTGAAAATCTGAGCATTTTTTCTTTTAAAATGCATAAAAAGAATTGCTTTATATATATATATATATATATATATATATTTGTATTTATAAATATTTACAAATATATATATATATATATATATATATATATATATATGCAAACAGTAAAAATATAAACATAAAATCATATATATATACACTACCGGTCAAAAGTTTTAGATCGGTAAGATTTTTTATGTTTTTAAAAGAAGTCTCTTTTGCTCACCAAGGCTGCAATTATTTGATAAAAAATACCAAAAAAAACAGTAATATTG
>NW_024121188.1:14916815-14931815 GCF_016745375.1 Pimephales promelas
TTGTGTCACATATTATAACAATTTAAAATAACTGTTGTCTATTAGATTATATTCATGCCATTTATTCCTGTGATCAAAGCTGAATGTTCAGCATCATTACTCCACTCTTCAGCGTCACATGATCCTTCAGAAATCACTCTAATAGACTATAAAATGACTCATGATATGATGTAAGATTTTGGCCATAGCGTCATTTTAAACGGACTGCCAACATTAGGAACATTTTGAGCCAAGATTCTCCAGCAGGGCCGATTGAAAAGACCGATGCTGTTATTTCAATGCAGGATTAATGTAAAGGTGAATGCAGGGTCACATAAGGAGCGTTTTTGTCATGTTGACTGATTCTGCTTGCAATACGCCCTGATATGTGGACCTGTAAAATATGCAGCCTTTCAAAATATGAGGGAATGAATGATGACGTCAGCCGAAAATAAACGTCAAGATGTTTTTAGGTCAATGCATGCACTGCATAAGAGCAGGAGCGTGAATGAAGTCATCTTTGACTGCGAGCTGAACGCTTCATGACTGATGGACAGGGGGCATCACTGTTGGCCGAGGAAAGCGGAAACAGATGCTATCCAGGATCACAAGTGTGTTCCTCCTTTAATCGGCTTACCTTGCCTTAAAAAAAGAGAGAAAAGAGACGGTTGAGTGACTAAACAAATCTGCTTCTGCTCCATTTCAATGAAGTGCCGTGATGTAGCACACGGATTCCTGTTTCATAATTCATAAGTCAATCGTACGCGGATTTATTTATTAGTGTTGCTCATTTTTAATGATTTAGACTGACCTGTGTCAGTGATTGCATCATCCTGCATGGACTCTTTGAAGCAACCAATCAGAATATGTGTTAGTAAGTCTTCATAATCAACTTTTAACGACATTTACACATTTAAACAGGGAGATTTTAATTAAAACGCCACTTCGTTGGACTTCGCTAGGGAAGTGTATTTGGACCGAGGCAGCGAGTCGACTCATATGTACACTTCAGACAGATCCACGGACCACAATGCAACACGATTGTGATGTCACAGCATTCATTATTCTTATTAGTTCTTTTTTTTGCTTTGCCACATGAATACATCTTGATGTATGTTTGGTCTCTCTCTCACAGAATACTTCATAATGGAGGCCAGTGTGCCCAGCGCCGCAGAGAAGAAGGACTGTAAGACGTCCGCTCTGGAGGGAAACGGCTTCAGTGAGATGCCCAAAAAACCTTCCCCATCATCCCTGACCAGAGGTACCAACCCATTTCACTTCCTACCACCTTGCAAGGCATCTAAACGGGATCGTTTTCTCAATCATACATGCACATATTCAGATTTTGCACCATTTGTTTTTTCACATCACATGACCGATTGAGTAGTTCACTTTAAAAAAAACTTTTGCTGCTAATTTATTCACCCCCATGTCATCCAAGATGTCCATGTCTTTCTTTCTTCAGTCGAAAAGAAATGAAGGTTTTTGATGAAAACATTCCAGGATTTTTCTCCATATAATGGACTTCAATGGGGTCCAAACGGTTCAAGGTCCAAATGAGAGTTTCAGTGCAGCTTCAAAGGGCTTTAAACGACACCAGACGATGAATAAGGGTCTTATCTAGGATCCTTCGAGTCATGACTCGGAAAAAGATTCGTTCATTTTGATGAACGGGTTCGAACAGGAGAGTCACGAACGCTCATCACAGAACAGAGCGAGGCGAGCATTTGAGCTTATAAAACTTAAACTTTTTTTTTTTTTTTAAATGAGCGATCGTTTTGCTTGATAAGACCCTTGTTCATCGTCTGGTGTCATTTAAAGCCCTTTGAAGCTGCACTGAAACTCTCATTTGGACCTTGAACCGTTTGGACCCCATTGAAGTCCATTATATGGAGAAAAATCCTGGAATGTTTTCATCAAAAACCTTCATTTCTTTTCGACTGAAGAAAGAAAGACATGGACATCTTGGATGACATGGGGGTGAGTAAATTATCAGCAAAAGTTTTTTTAAAAGTGAACTACTCCTTTAAGAGCAAGCAAAATTAATGACATTAAAATCATACAACAAAACAAACATAAGGCAATATATGGAGCTGACTAATGTGCAAGAGAGTTGCACGGTATTTTTTGCTTTTGCATGAGGTTTATTGCGATACATATGATGTTTCGCAGCAGAAGCGAACGTTCCTCAGGTTATTTATCACCGCAGCCGAGACCTTAAAGACTCCAGTAGAGCTGAGGAAAAGAATATGCCCATGAAATATACATTTTAAAGATAAAATGTGGCGCTCGTGGTGCCGGCCGTCCCTGATAAGCTGAAGCCGAAAGCCCCCGGAGAGTCAAAGGTGAGCCTCCATCAGGCCTGATATGAATCCTAATATCACGTTCCACCAGCGGCCTTCATTAATACCAAGTGACCAAGTCGCCGCCACGTAATCACGCCTGATTGGACGAACGAGCATCTATTCTACAGGGCTTTTTAGTGCTCTGTTTGCTCTGAGATTAATCAAAAGTTACACACACGCACGGATGGACAGATAGAAAGAGAGCGAGCATGTTTAAAACATGTCTTTAGGAGACCGATAAAAGCGGTGAATAATGAGGCCGAAAGACCTTGTTCTTACCTCCAGTGTATAAGTGTTATGAATTAGTTAAAATGGCAGCCGAGGACGACACGCTCCTTCAGAGAGCCACCTTTGAAATGCTAATACTTCTTGTGATTTTATTTTTTTCACAGATTGATGAAGGAATTTGGTGGCCTGCCATTGTAAAGAAAAGAAAATCCATGATTTGTTGAAGAAAGGAAGGGAAAAATAGGCCACACAGTGGCAACAAGACAGTTGAATGGCATAATTTATAGAGTGTGATTTTCACTGGTACATGATTCCTATGATTCATTTTTAACCGCAGGGAGAAATTATGGCGGAGATTGAAGGAAAAGTAGAAATTGAGATCATCCGTCTTAGCTCTAACTTTGTTTGATTGAACTAAGAAGTGCCGTTGATGGTATCAGATGGAAATTGCTCTTTGGTTGCATTTCCACTGCGGGTTTTGATGCCCAATTACGATTTGTTGACTTTGTCATTTGAAAGTGACCTATATCTGCATTTACACTTTACACTAAGCGAAACATCCCAAGATACACATACTTAAAGCCCGTACACATCAGCACGCGTTATTCAACGCGTTTTTTGTGTGCGATTTTCGCTGACGATGAGCCGAGCCGAGTGAACATGCAAATTCATTCCCTGACATTAGATGGCGCCAATTTGCTCTGCAATACCACTCCATATCAGTTTTCTTTTATCAAGATGTTTGTAGTTGCTGTCGCGTTTGTCATATAGTTCTTTATGTTCTAGCACCAACGAAACCAGCAGCTCTACATTCGCTTGCCTCGCATCTTCCTCGTCTTATTTCTTTCTGGCAGTGTAGACCATAGATATGTATATAAAGGCTAGATGTGTTACGGTGGAGTTTCCATCGTCATCACCGGCGGCCATCTTGTCACAGACAGGCTGATGTAAGATGAGTGGTCAGCACAAACACAAACACTCTTATCTCGTTGAAATCTTGACGGATTTACAAACGGTTTGGTTTCTTACAAACGTTATTAACGTGGCTATAATTATCTGGATGATTATTTATTTATACACTTATTCATAAGTATGCTGTGTCATAACTACATCTCGGACGTTTATAACAAACCAAACCGTTTGAAAATCGGTAGAAAATTGAGCACGTTATGGTCATTTAAGTAGTACATGTACCATTAACACAATGTTACCAGTGAGCGAGCTGCCTGTGACAAGATGGCCGCCAGGTGCAGACGTCGACCTCCATTGGCCAGCAGCGTGGACGACATATCTAGCCTTTATATAGATATCTATGGTGTAGACGGCGACGCTACTTGGGGTGTATCTTCTTCACCATCACGTGTGTGTGCTCGGCAAGACCGTTTTGTGTTTGAGCGCCCCCAAGTTGTGTTTTACTGTAACTTCAGAAGCTCCAAACACGTGAGCAAAAGCGCCAATCTCATTGGTCGGATAGTTTTTGAGGCAGCGCGTCAAACTAAAAAAAATTAACCCGAGGTGTTTTTTTTTTAAAATGACGCTTTCACGTGTCGATTAGCACACTCACATTGGCGCCCTTTGTTTAGTCACGAGGCGTTAAACGTCGGTGAATAACGCGTGCGAAATTCGTCCCGGTGTGAACAGGCCTTAAAGAGGTATTTTTTTTTTTTTTTGGAAATAGGCTCATTTTACCTCTCCCCCAGAGTTAAACAGTCGAGTTTTACCGTTTTCGAACGTATTCAGCCAATTTTCTGATTTTTAGAAGAATATCAGTAACCAGACAGTTTCTGGTCTCATTGACTTCCATAGTATATTTTTTTTCCTACTATGGTGGAAGTCAATGAGACCAGAAACTGTCTGGTTACTGATATTCTTCTAAATATCCGAAAATCGGCTGAACGGATTCGAAAATGGTAAAACTCGACTGTTTAACTCTGGGGGAGTTTTAAAATGAGCAAAAAAAGTGGAGTATCCCTTTAAGGGACAAGCTTCTGCTGTCCACACCATCTTCATAGGTCAGCAAAGCTTTAGTCTTTGAACTATATTGCGCCATTGGAAAGAGTCATGTGATCGAGTTGACGTCATACGCCACTGTCGCTTTTTCCATGTCGTATGACTCGGGAATATCCAATCTGTCCACTTGCATGGACCTATCCGATTCAAATCAGTTTATTTCCACTGTGAATGAGCCTCGAATCCGGTCTGAGAATATCAGCCGTTTTCCTGGATGGGTCGCATCCGATGTGTTGGGTCATTTTGAACCATTTGTTGGGTATATTTGATCAAATATATGGATGTTTGAGAAATATATGATACATTTGAGAGACATCTCTTTTGAAACTCTAGAGGAAACAAGTTAGATTGAATACTATAACACTAAAAAATAACTTTTTCTTTACAGTCAAGCCATGTCATATACATTTCAAGTCAATTTCGTCTCGTTTCTGACTGAGATTCTCTTTTCATTCGTTCATGATGGTATTATAGTCTCGTCGCACTCAGATCTGTTATGGACGATCGGAAACTTTCACAAGCTCAGTATCTTCCCCGGGGTCGAGAGATAAGAGTATGGTAGTAGAAGAGCGCGAGCGTGTTTAAAACATGTGTGTAGACGAGTGATAAAAGTTGTCTGTAATGAGGCCGAAAGAGCTTGTTCTTACCTCCAGAGTATAAGTGTTATGAATTAGTTAAAGGCAGTGGCAGCGGTGGACTTCTGAGATGTTGGTAGAGCGCCACCTTTGAAATGGTGATTTTGGTTGCTGATTAATGAAAGACTTTGGTGGCCTGCCATTATTGAAAATGGTCATTAATTGTGAATCAAAGAATGGCATGGAATTGGGACATTTGTGATAGCAATGTGAACAATGTTTATTTCTGGTGTCCTTAATGAATATTGAGCGGGGTGGTAACAGGTAGTTTTGATTTGAGCTGAAGACAATCACGGCAATGTCTGAAGGCTTCATAAACTACATTTAAAGAAGCCCTACGCTTTCTTCAGTGTGTAATGTTGCTGCATGAAGAAGATCTGCAAAGTCCCACAATCGCGTCACAATATTCCTCATTATAATAATTCATACGCAGAATAAATATTTTCGTTTATTTGAAACTGAGACCCTGTCTATCTGCTAACATTTAATCCTACAAATAACAAATTTGGATTTAGACTTTAAATTTTTTTTATTTTTTATATTTTTGCAACTTAATCAGTGTTGGTATTATTAACTAAAACTTATGAAAAAAGGGTTTTAGGTTTTTTGAAATATAGATTAAATAAAATATAAATATTGGATGAAAAAATGTAAACAAAAAATATATAAATGTTGCTTTGGCAACTGCAAATTAAAAAAATAAAGCTATGCAGAAATAAATAAACTACCAAAAATTATGAAAGCATATAACAACCTTACTTAAATCTTAAATAAAAATGTCACCACAAATACCAGCTTCAAAATTATTTTCTGAATGTCCTTATATTTTTGTATTAATTTTTTTTTTATTTCTAGGGCGCTAAGAAAAATGCCAATGCCCCCAGTGGCCAGACTCAACACTACATGCTGATTGTTCGCCAAGAACTACACAAATTTGTATTTTCTAAAGACTCTAACATGATAACATTCCAGTATTTTCTCCATATAATGGACTTCAATGGGGTCCAGATGAGAGTTTCAGTGCAGCTTCAAAGGGCTTTAAATGGCACCAGATGATGAATAAGGGTCTTATCTAGTGAAACGATCGCTCATTTAAAATATAAATAACAAAGTTTAAGTTTTATAAGCTCAAATGGTCGCCTTGCTCTGTTCTGTGATGCGTGTTTGTGACTCTCCTGTTTGAACTCGTTCATCAAAATGAATGAATCTTTTTTCGAAAAAAGATTTGTTCATTTAACTTAAACTTTTAAATTTATTTTTTAAATGACAGATGATTTCACTAGATAAGACCCTTATTCATCGTCTGGTGTCGTTTAAAGCTGCACTAAAACTCTCATTTGGACCTTGAACCGTTTGGACCCCATTGAAGTCCATTATATGGAGAAAAATCCTGGAATGTTTTCATCAAAAACCTTCATTTCTTTTCGACTGAAGAAAGAAAGACAGTGTTTTGATTGGCAGATCAGCACCAAACCAGCAAGTCTGGATGTATAGATGGTCTTTTCAGCAAGGCCGGTTTAGAATTACGGTCCAGATCCAAATAAACGCGCGGCAGTTTAATAGCCGTACAGTCGCGCGCGTTCAAGAAAGAGCCTCAGCTGTTCGCTAGCGCTCAGCGACAGAGCAATTACTTATCGCTTTAATCCGGTTTATTATCCCGGGCCGCAGACTCTCTGATAAGTGAATATGCAGCACGGGGCCCGCCAGACGAGGTCCTTGAACCCGGGATCACATTCCCCCGAGCCCCGCGTCGAACGCTTTTAATATACGGCCCCGTTTGCCGGCTTTACGGTCAATGTGGAGTTTACAACAGGCCGCGGTGCTGTTGTCACCTAAGTCATGCCCACCGCGAAGACGCCGCTATTAAAGCGCTCTCTGTTTTATACCCCTGTCCACCGTTATTTATCCACAACAGTTTCCTCTCTATCAGAGAACATGGCTAATGCAGACTTTTAATATGTTATTTACACATAAAAAAAACAAGCTATTTGTGTGAGGAGGGGAAAATAAATGGGCCGCCGCTCCCCTCGGCTCCGTTATATCTGAGTTTAACAATCTGGATTGCTAATAGAACCATTTATCACGAGCGCCGGTCATTTGTTTTACGTTAGGGGCCCGGGGCCCGCTCTCACACACCTCTATGGAAATGTGACCGTGTGTTATGAACCCCGAGCATGAATCACCTGATTTAAAAGGGAAAACAATACATGTATTCAATTATAATGCGACCAGGTGTCTGTGCGCCTCACCGGACGGGGGTTACACACACATTCACACACAATAAGCAATGTATATTTTTACAGCAGTTTGTTCACTAATTTTTGAGTAATTAAATATTTAAGTACTTAGAAATGTTAATTGTGCTTACTATAGGGTTAGATGCATGTAATTATGCATAAGTACATATGAAGAGTTCAGATGCAAAAGCCTCTAAATGCCATTTGAAATTTTCTTCTAGAATGATGATTTTTATCAAACTTGTATATTTAAGTTCAGTAATTTCACTTAAATGGCAATTATAATTGCCATTGAAGTGAAATTACTGAACTTAAATATACAAGTTTGATAAAAAATCATCATTAATGAAGAAAATTTCAAATGGCATTTAGAGGCTTTTGCATCTGAACTCTTCATATATAAAAAGGACCCTGTAAAATAAAGTGTTTTTTTAATTGTTTCTATATATTGTCGTTGCAAAAATTGCACTTATTCTCACAGCATTTCAACTTGTGCATGCTGACCTCTGAGTCTGAATGCGCTTTGCACACCGCAGCCTTTTGTTAATGCATTCAAATGAAGCATGCATGCATGCATTTTGAAAAATGGCAATAAGGAGCAGCTTTTCCAGTGTTTTATATTCATCTGCAATGCAGATTTCTCTGGTATTATTCATTTATTTAATAGTGCAATTACTCTTTTTGCAGGAGTGAGATTGCAATGTTTGGTGCAAAATATTACGCTATATATAGAATAAAAAAAATCAATGTTTGCGTGTGTATCTGTGGCTGTAGAGCGGAGCAGCTGAGGTTTCTCTGAGGCCTGTGGGTAATGACTTGATTAACTGGAATCGGTGACTCACGACATACATCATGGTGAAAGTGAGTTTGTCGTGTTGTACGGTGATTGATGGCCACGCTAAGCGCCGCTGCCGTGTTTTCTGCTGAGTCGGGTCAGTCCTGAGGGAACCGGCAGGCAGGATGCTTAACATCTTCTTTACAGCCGCCACACACACACACACGCGCGCAAACAATACGGGGTCAAACGCAAATACAGTGTGCTTAAACACATATTTTTGTGCATGCAAACATTGCTGGATTGATTTATGGCGACTTGAGGTTTGGTGTACATGCAACAAAGATTCAGTTGATTCAATCAATTCAATGTGAAATTCTTTGTCAGTGATTTTACACTTTCCAGTGTAGTTCATCTTTTTTAAATGGCATCCTTTTGATTAATATAACCATTTAAAAACATGCCTTATCTGAAATCACGCATCCCACATCGCATTTTCTGTCGAGGCACGGCTGCATTATTCAGAAGAGGACGAAGGCTGGATGGATGGTCGTGTGAATAGTTTTCTAAGAGAGGCCGGTTACGATAAGGACAGTTTGCTTTATCAACGGGATGAAGTGTTTGCGGCGACAGTGAATAATTGACGGTCTCCCCGTGACCTCAAGGGTCAGAGCGCTGGCAGAGAAAAATGTGTCCGAAACGGCTCCCCGTCCACTAATCTCCCCGAGAAGGGGATTTTCTTTCTTTCTTCCCTTCTCTCGTTCATTCTAAACGAGTCTCTCACAGGACGGCTTTACAGGCCTTTGGAGGCTCTCTCTCTCTCTCTTCCTTCACGATCGTGTGCAGCTTTACTGTGTTTAAATGCAGAAGCTGCTGTAGGCTTGAAACTGCAGATTTAATTCTATTTTCTACTGAAGTGTTAAACCGCAAGTCACTTTCAGAGTCTGAATTGACACACAGGAAGTTGAATTCAGAAAGTTGAATACAGTTACAAATATTTTAGAATTACAATTCAAAGAAACGTGCCTCATGCAGTGCATTCTGGGAAATGAAGTGTACTTCCAAACTTGGTAAACTATCAATCTATCTATCCATCCATCCATCCACCCATCTATCATTCCATCCATCCATCCATCATTCTATCTATCTATCTATCTATCTATCTATCTATCTATCTATCTATCTATCTATCTATCTATCTATCTATCTATCCATCCATCCATCCATCCATCCATCCATCCATCCATCCATCATTCTATCTATCTATCCATCCATCCATCCATCCATCCACCTATCCACCTATCTATCCATTCATCTATCCATCCATTTATCTATCCATCCATTCATCTATCCATCCATCCATCCATCGTTCTATCTATCTATCTATCTATCTATCTATCTATCTATCTATCTATCTATCTATCTATCTATCTATCTATCTATCTATCTATCTATTGATCTAACCATCCATCCATCCACCCATCTATCATTCCATCCATCCATCCATCCATCCATCATTCTATCTATCCATCCATCCATCCATCAATCCATCGTCTTGACAAACTTTCTTTTCTACCTAACAAATACAGCTTTCTATGTCTGATTCTGATTTAAATTCAGGAAAATGGCATTTAATGCATTTTACAACACACAACAGTGTCCCTCAGGTGATGTTTCCAGCGTTTGTTTGTGTCCTGTTCCCAACTTCTATTCGCTGTGCACATTTTCTTTACAAAAAGTACCACGGACACTACCATGTAAAGCACAGTATTACCATGCTGTTGTTTTTTTTGGAAGTGTACATTAGTGACCATTAGACTTAATCCAGAATAAACACAGTTTTTCCCCCCGTCTCATGAACAGCACCATATGCCCGTAATGAGAGCGCCGCCGCTGTAACAAAGATGCCAATTATTTCCATTTTTCGCCCACATGGAAGCAGTTTTGTGCGCGGCAGTAATGGCTCTGCAGGTTACGCACATTTTGTAAACATTTAGCTTGATGGCTCTGTGCGATTCGCGTCTCTTTAATCTGAGATTTCATTTGGGGCCCAGAAAGAGAGAAAGATTAGATATACACACTGCAAGCCGCTCGCCCGCACATTTCGGAGTCTATTTATAGAGGGCCGCTCTGATTGCCGGATAAAAATCAACTTCAGATACACAAGGGCTTCTTTTTTCCCCCTCTCTTTTTCTTTAGAGAGAAAGAAAGAGGTTGTTTCAGTCATTAAAAGAGACTCGGGCGAGCCCAGAAATCACAAGAAAGAAAAAGAGGAAAAAGTCAAGGCTTATATCAAACACTGCACTTAAACCGCAAGGGTTTTATACATTATATATCAGAGAGCATGCCACGTTGTTATCCACTGAAATAATTAAAACGCCGGAGAGATTGAAGAGTTTTCACACACTTTCCATCCAACACATGTTGTTTAGGGATGGCGTGATGTTATTATGACCTCACAGGGTTTGGCTGCTTTATAATAATGCGATACAGCCAAGAATGAAGAAAGATGCGAGCAAAAACCAGATGTGCTCAGTGAAACACTGCAATTAAGTGGATCTGATATTCTTTGTTGCGTTGGAACGGTGGACTCGTGCATCAAAGGCTTCGATGGTGAGCTTTCGGGAGACGTCTGGAGACATCCATCTCACACACACGAGAGTCGCCCAAAAACAACAGGCCCAAATCCGGCCCGTTTACAAGTGTTGGAGAGATATATGAACGCTTGGTGGATCTATGTATCCCTCTCTGTCTGTAAATAGAGACGCCTCCACCTCTGGGATTTGATGGGATTTACGGAGCATCCTTGAAGATCTCCAGTCCTTCATCTCCTGTGTTCCCAACAAAAGCTGCTCTGTGGGAATCCTACAGGCCCGTTTCTGTGCGACAAAATATTGCAACTTCTAACCCGACTCATCAGTGCTGCATATATTTTAATTTTTGGTAAAAAAACAATAAAAAAAATCAAAAACTGAGAAATATTGCAATTCAAAAGAACTGTTTTCTGTTTTGAATATAGTATAAAATGTAATTTATTCCTGTGATCAAAGCTGAATTTATCATCATTACTCCAGTCTTCAGTGTCACATGACTTAACTTGGATTAACACAATATTGATTAGACCACATTGAGGACCAAATGTGTAGAAGAAATGTATAGCTAAATAAATCAAATGTAATAAGAGGAAAATAAATAAAGGACTAAATGACTTGATAAAACAAATATGATTCAAATGTAAAACTGAATTAATTGTATCATCCATTTCCTTAATTTATTTATTTATTATTTATTCTTTCATTTATTTTATTTATTTATAGTTTTATTTATTATTATATCTATTTAAGTGTTAATTTATTTTTATATTTATTTATTCCCGCATGTATTTATTTCCAGATTTGCATTTATTTATTTAAAAATGTATCCATGCACAACATGGAAACAATGGAGGCGGCTCTTGCACTAAAACCATTAAAAAAATTGTTACTTAAATTTAACTAACATGAGTTAGTTGCTAAAGCAACATCTTTCATTTTCATTTAGTTCAACTTGATTATATTATATTATTTCAATTATTTTGATCAATTAGTTTGATGTTGTTTTGTTGTGAACTGAACTCGGGCACCATAGGAAAAAAAACATATTTTTATTTCTTACTTGTTTCTCATAGACAGCAGTGAGATAAACAGGCCATTTTGCTGAAGTCTTTTGTTTCTCTTGAGAAAAAGACCCCAGAAATCTCACGTGTGTGTCCTTTAGAGTTTCAGATACGATCTCAAACTATTCAGAGTCTTCATTTAAAAGTCTGAATATGATCTCAAACATTTCTCTGCCCCGCTCTCCACATTCATTAGTGTATAAAGAATATAGTGTATTATTTCTCCTCAGGTAAACTGTAAAAAATAATCGTGATTTTAACGGTAAAAATGCTACAGTGCAAAACTGTTAATTGGTTAGCAGAACGTTTCCGTACTTTATACGGTAAATAACTGTGATAGATCTCATGGTACATTGAATGTCATTTTACGGTAAAATAACGGATATTTCAATAAGTTGGTAAATCAACAATATATCAGATAATTAATTACGGTTTATTACTGTAAATTTTGAGTTCAGTCTGTAAAACCAATTACGTTGCTACCGTATTTTTGACGGTAAAGTTCTGTTTACCGTGAAAATGACGGTTTTATTTTTATAGTGTAGTATTTTAGGAGAAACATCTGAGAAGCTTTGGTGCTCCTCTGATCTCTGCCTGGTGTGTGCTGAAGGCCTGCAGGTGTTTGGCGTGTTGCTGTGATTTACCTACGCGCTGTACTCGTGTTATTAGCCTGTCATCTTCGGCTCGCTCTCGTCTGATTGATGTTTCACGGCTCTCTGCTGGTGTTGGTTCAGGTTAGCGTTGCGAAGGCTCTTCTGTGTGGCCTCGGGTGACTTTAGAAACGCTGCCAGGATTCAGCTCTATAATCTGTCCTTTAGGAAACGCAAACGGAGCTGAACCATCCAAGAGCATAAAGCTGTGAGAGGAGCATTCCTCCGGCGTGACGCGCACTGGATGAGTTTTGCGGTTTCTGCATGTCGGGACGGTGTCTTTCTGAGATGCTGACGCCGTTATTAATGAGTGAAGATAATTAATGCAATGACATCGTAAAGAAACGTCTGCTAAACGTGGCTCCACAAGCAGAAGACACGCATGGATGTGTTTTGTTCATGTGTTTGTTCAAGGAGCACAGATCGAATGAGGTGAATACAATAATTCCGAAATTATGCATTGAAATCAGGATTGCATGAACATTTTTGTCTTTAGAAAAAAAAATAACGTGCACTAATGGATGCATTCATTAAAAACATTAAATATTTTATGTAAAGTATTTAGCCTATATAATAAAACATATTATATATATATTTATATATATTAGTGCCGTCAATCAATTAAAAAAGTAACTAATTATTCACACATTTTTCTGTAATTAATCATGATTAATCGCAACATGAAACTTTTTAATATATTTTTATATTGTAATTTCAAATGTAACCGAATTTTATATATAGGCTATTTGTATAAGTGCTGTCAATCAATTAAAATATAACAATTTAATCACAGATTTTTCTCTAATTTTTTGTGACCAATTGCACCTAGCATTAAATATTTGTATATATTGTCATTTCAAATTTAATTAAATTGAATCTATTATTTTAATATATTTTTATATTTATATAACTTTACATAAAATATTTAATAAATAATCATCAGCATGATCTTTTTATACAATGAAAGTCAGTGGGGTCCAAATTAGTTGAAACTCTGCAGAAGAAAGAAAGTCATGTTGGTTTGGAAAAATTAATTGAAAAATGAAAAACTTTAATTGCATTTTTTACCTTGTATAAGTTACTGTTTTTGCAACAACAACAAAAAGAAAACAAAAAAATGCATGATGGGAGCCATGAATAAGTTTTGATTTGTGGCACCCGAATGCACTTCAACATTCTTTATAATTGTCACCATTGTTGAGATTCATACGCAGATGTTTTTACTCTGATGATGTCTTTATTTCCTTTCTGGACAAGGACAGTATACCATACACACATTTCCAATGGAGGGACAGAAAGCTCTCGGTGTTCTGAAGATGAACGGAGGTCTGACGGGCTTGGGACGAGTCATTAATGACATCATTTTCATTTTTGGGTCAACTAACCCTTTAAACATTATCATTTTGGTCACAGATTTCGTCCCTTCACTAAATTCTGCATTTTCTGAAGGAAATATATAAGTGTTGCTTCCCTGTGCAAAACTCACTATCATGTTCTGGTGGTGTCTCTGGGATTTTATCCTACATCTGATTTTGTAGACCAACTCAACGCCCTTCGCGTTCCCCTCCGAGAGGAAAATGCTGTCATTTATCTCCATACATTCATGGAGAGGTGGATAAAATGAGGTGGATATTTGATATTTGGTCAAATTAGGTCCCACCTTCGAGCAGAACCGCAAGGACGTTCTGCATTCCCAAACTCTGAGGAGAACAGATGAATCATTAGGACTTTTCCCAAAGGATTTTCCATCAGGTTTCCCTCTATATAACTACACTCTAAACAATGCTGGGTTTTAGATAGATACAACCCAGCATTGTTTGGATTTGTCCATGGACAAACCCAAATGTTGGGTTAAAAATGTAATTTCATTTTAACCCAACTTCAACTTCCTCTGTATTGCAACTCTATTGCATTTTTAACCCAACATTTGGATTTGTCCATATTTGACCCAATTTTGGGTTGAAACAACCCAGCATTGTTTCATGGCTGTATGATATTATTAACCACACTGCCAAAACATAATTTTCTTTTTAAACATTTTTTAAAACTTGAGAACCAAAATGACTTGTTTTCCCCTTTTCTCATCTCACATGTCAAGTAAATGTATCTTGATTTAATATTTGTGCTGGAAAATGACAAAAATGAATAGCAAAATATTTGTTTTGCACTGACATGCACCAATATATTCTTCAGAAAACGTAAAAAAACGAGTTCCTGAGGTTTTGAGATTTGAGATGCTGTGGTAAATTACGAGCTCTTTTCATACAGCGACCCGCGCACTCATCTTTACTGACCCGAACCAACTCAAAGAAACTATTAAACTCAGGCAGCTGCTTCTTTCAGTTTATGATTCAACATGAAACTTATTGTGGCTTTTTTCCCCTTGTAAACACTGAAACACTAATGAGTGCTAGTTAACCCAACACTTGAGTTAGTTACAGCTCAGAGACTCGGTGTGAAAGAAACTTGGTAGACCCGGGTCTGAT
>NW_024121188.1:14936815-14955401 GCF_016745375.1 Pimephales promelas
GTCTCTTTCTGAAGACTCAGTAAACGTGGGGCCCTCCTGCAAAGATTACCCACAATCCCCTGCTAAGAGCGAGACTGACTGCACCCGACAGATGTTTCTCATTCAGATCTTCACATGCCAGAGAAACCTTCGGCTGTGAGATTATGGGAACGACATGAGACCGAGTGAAGATGCACTGCGAGTCACTTTAGAAAATAGACCCTCGTTCTGAAAGGGATGTGTATTTGAATGTCCCTGTAGCTCTGCCCACAGCAATCTCTCATTGGTCCAAAATTGCACCATTTTCACATTTAGCATGAAACCGAAATGTTTCTATTAAACTTTTTTGTCTTTTTGAGACATCTGCAAATTAAGCTTTTTCTCATATTCACAGCATTTTGATGCAAGAAAATAACAGTAAGCCGATTACAATAATTGTATTTATTCTGAAAATGCTTATTTGAATGTCGGCAATGGCAACATATTAGTGCTGCACGATTAATCAAAATACAATCGAAATCAAAATATTAATTCAATAAATAACTGTGCTGCATGTTTCAGAGACAGACAAAAATATTGTGCTGTAAAATAAAATTATTACTATAATATAATATAATAATATAATATATATAATAATAATAATCGTAATTTTGTTAAAATATATCATTTACATTTTATTATTATAATATTATAATATTTGCATAATAATAATTACTAAAATATTTAAAATAATAATTATATATATATATATATATATATTTGTAATTTCTTATAAGAAATGTTAATGAGTAAAAAAAAAGTAATATTTTTAGCTATATAAATGAAAAACAATAGTACTAAAAATGATTAATAAACCGTTTTGGAACATGATAACATCATAAGATCATCTTGGAGCATCAACAAACTAAAGTTACTCAAACCAATTCACATGTTCAAAACACTCTTGTCATCTTAAGATGTCTTTTCCATCGGGCATAACCGAACCCCGGCTGTCATCACACAGTCCAGTCCTCCTGTGTCTGAACACATTGCCCTGTGATAGCAGATACCAGTCCCGCGTCTGGCCTGCGTCCCGGCCCGCGGTGTCCGCTCCGCTCCGGCGCTCCTGAGTGCTGATCCTCCAGATGCTCTATTTTAGTTCTCCTCAAGAGACGAGCGTCGGCGAGCGTGAAGCAGGAGCTATTCTGTGCTGTTAAAGCCATCCATCAGAGACACAAGCATGCTTGTCTTGACCTCTCGTTGTTATATGACAAACACCCGGCTTTAAATCAACATCAAATACAACTGTTATTACCCATGGTGATCGACTGATATGGATTTTTTTGATGCCGATTTCTTAGAAAAGAAGTTAGCTTTCTTTCTATAAGAGTTTTATCTCATTTTGTCTACAAAATTGTTCAACAAAGACCATAAACTAACAAAGACGGCAAATTGCATTAACAATGTCAAAATAAAAGTCCCAGCGATGTCAAAACAAAAGTCTGACACTTCACGGCAAAACTATATAGCCTATGTAAAGCTGTTATATATATCAGACTTTAAAATTAAAAGATACGCATGTTTGTATATTTGTTTTTACACATTTACTAAATTAGAAATAATTAATTGAAAAAAATATCAGTGTACAAAAATTTAATTTGAACATGATAAATCCCTAAATTTATACTTTAGACGGAAACTGTTTCATTATATTATTGTTATATATATATATATATATATATATATATATATATATTAGGGATGCAAGATATATCGGCCACATTATCGGTATCGGCCGATATATGATCATTTTTAATGTTAACGTTATTGGCCCAACAAGAACATTTAGCCGATATCTAAAAGCCGATAAATAATGTATTGTTTCCTTCAGCTGAGGCACTTTTTATATGCGCATTGTTCAACATGATGCTTTTAAATTGCTTGAAATACGATTGAAATCACTTTAAAAAGTAAAATCCAGTTAAAGTGCAAAATGTGCAGTGCAAGTCTGTCATATCAGCTACACAACATTAAAATAAGAACATGATAATTGTGTTTGTATCTTGGCTTTTAAGGAGGAGACTTTTTTTGATAATCAGGCTCTCAAAAATTTTGATTTATCGGCCAATATATCGGTTATCGGCTTTCAAATACAAAGAATTATCGGTTATCGGTATCTGCCAAAATTGACATATCGGTGCATACCTAATATATATATATATATATATTAGGTATGCACCGATATGACAATTTTATGACAATTTTATATATATATATAAGACAGGTGGATTTACCAAAGTTTGTAAGGTTCATAGAATTAAATGTTTATACAAATAATATATATCCATATTTTCTGATTGGTGACGGTATATGAGAATATATTAAAGCATTTGCCTTTCTCTTACTAATAATAGAAAGGAAAACGCTATTATACTTTTTATCATATACCGTTCGCTTTCTTTCTATAAGAGTTTTATCTCATTTGGTCTATTTTTTTCGGAAAAAACTGTTAAACAAAGACCGTAAACTAACAAAGATGGCAAATTACATTAACAATGTCAAAATAAAAGTCCGACACTTCACGGCAAAACAGAAAAACGTATCGGCTGATGCCGATGATAAAAACACAAACAGCCGATATATCGGCCTTGGCAGTCCACTAATTACATAAGTCAAAGGTGTTTCATGTTGACCTGAAGTGAAGTAAAGCAGCTTAAATCACACACTAGCTAAGAGCCTAGTTACCCGTGACCCCACAAAAACACAATGGATGGATTCAGGTGCAATTGTGCTCTTTTTCTAAACGAGCCTTGTTTAATTTACAGATGTGCACTAGAGTAATCCCTGGCTTCAGCTGCGGCTCTGGGCCAGCTGTTATCCCGTCGCCCCTCGGAGCGGTTCTGCAGGGCTAATATGAATGTAAGAAACCCTTGGCGCTGACGGCGCCCGCAGAAACGCCACTTTAATGCATCGCATTTTAATTATCGCCCTTATTCATTCGCCATCAGCGCCCCTGCTCTCTCTGTCTCTCCGACAGGGCTCTTTTTATCATAGCACTATAGTCTTAAAGATAATAAACTTCAGCTTTAAGGTAATTACTTAATCTGGACAAACCTGTGTGTTAAGCAGCACTATTACGAGCCGAGGTGATAAATCAGGGCTTGAGGTGGCGGGCAGTAATCAGTCTTAGAGACTCTTGCGGTCTTAAGTACCTAGATTACACAAACAGCATGCTAACAACACACGTCTCACTCTCTGTTTGTCCTTCTGTTTTACCTCCAGCACGCTGGGCTTACTGGAGACTTACGTTAACAAGGTTTAGAAGTGATGCACTTTTTTTCGCCTGGTGGAAAATCAATGCCTAAAGGTTCTTGCACACCGAGTCCGAAATTCGCGACCGAAATTTTCGCATGTTAAAGAACAAAAGAAAGCTTTAAAGTTTAGAAAGCTATAAAGTTTGAAGGTTTATTGGCCGGATGGATGGATGGACGGACGGACGGATGGATGGTACGATAGAATAGAACGATAGAACGAACGATAGATGGATGGATGGATGGAACGATAGAATAGAACGATGGATGGATGGATGGGTGGATGGAACGATAGATAGATGGATGGATGGATGGAACAATAGAATGAACGATGGATGGATGGATGGATGGATGGATGGGTGGGTGGATGGATGGAACGATAGAATAAAATGATGGATGGATGGATGGATGGAACGATAGAATAAAACGATGGATGGATGGATGGATGGATGGATGGATGGATGGATGGATGGAACAATAGAATGAACGATGGATGGATGGATGGATGGAACAATAGAATGAACGATGGATGGATGGATGGATGGATGGATGGAACAATAGAATGAACGATGGATGGATGGATGGATGGATGGAACAATAGAATGAACGATGGATGGATGGATGGATGGATGGAACGATAGAATAAAACGATGGATGGATGGATGGATGGATGGATGGATGGATGGATGGATGGAACAATAGAATGAACGATGGATGGATGGATGGATGGATGGATGGATGGATGGATGGAACAATAGAATGAACGATGGATGGATGGATGGATGGATGGAATAATAGAATGAACGATGGATGGATGGATGGATGGATGGAACGATAGAATAAAACGATGGATGGATGGATGGATGGATGGATGGATGGATGGATGGATGGAACAATAGAATGAACGATGGATGGATGGATGGATGGATGGATGGATGGATGGATGGAACAATAGAATGAACGATGGATGGATGGATGGATGGATGGAACAATAGAATGAACGATGGATGGATGGATGGATGGATGGATGGAACAATAGAATGAACGATGGATGGATGGATGGATGGATGGATGGAACAATAGAATGAACGATCGATGGATGGATGGATGGATCTAATTCAACTTCCTGTGCTTTATTGCTAATTAATTCAAACTTACACTCATGACTCAATTCTGAGTTTTGCACAACCCAGGTCAAATCCCAGAATGCACTGCAGCGCTGGGTCTGCTGGTGTGTCGTGGATGGCATGGCGATGTTTGGTTAGGCCTGAGGCCAGCTTATTCTACAGGAATTTCCTGTCTAATTTCCCCTCCTGATTCTATGAGTAATGCCCAAAGCTTTTTAATTGCGCTCTAAGACCCCGGCCACTCAAAGGGCCATTATTGTTGCTGAGTACTTCCTGTAAAACGAAACCATTTACCCCTTTTAGATCCTGGGATTAGGGTACAACAAAGACGAGAGGGGTTGTGTTTGTTTGGCCCGAATATTCAAAGATGAATGGCATCAGAAAGAGGCGTTTAGAGCTAAGAGGGACAACGTTTATCTGATCAAGACCCTTGCCTAAGATGGTTTAGTTGAACATGTGCTCAGTGGACCAGCAAGCTAACGTAGGCTGGGTTAAGCTGTTTCATTTCAGAAATGTTAACTCTTCTGTTTTTTTCCTTCATATCTAAAACTAATTGCTCCTAAAGCTGTAGGATATACTGTAGGAACTGTTGTATGCCATTTCCATTCAAAATCGAATTGAGCTCAAGATGTCTGTTAAAGATCACTTCATCTGGAAAGCATCTGCTGTCTACTAACTAAATCATTACATCTTAAAGTAGTTCACTTTTTTAAAAAAAACTATTGCTGATAATTTACTCGCCCCCATGTCATCCAAGATGTCCATGTCTTTCTTTCTTCAGTCGAAAAGAAATGAAGATTTTTGATGAAAACATTCCTGAATTTTCTCCATATAATGGACTTCAATGGGGTCCAAACGGTTCATGGTCCAAAAGACAGTTTCAGTGCAGCTTCAAAGGGCTTTAAACGACACCAGACGATGAATAAGGGTCTTATCTCGCAAAACGAGCGGCCATTTAAAAAAAAATAACAAAGTTTACGTTTTATAAGCTCAAATGGTCGCCTTGCTCTGTTCTGTGATGTGCGTTCGTGACTCTCCTGTTCGACAAATGTTTGAACAAATCTTTTCCAGAGTCAATTCGTTCATTTCGTTCATTGAATGAACCAAATGACACGAAAAAAGATTCGTTCATTTTGATAAACGAGTTCGAACGGGAGAGTCACGAACACGCATCACAGAACAGAGCAAGGCGACCATTTGAGCTTATAAAACTTAAACTTTATTTTATTCTTTTTAAACGAGCGATCGTTTCACTCGATAAGACCCTTATTCATCGTCTGGAATCGTTTAAAGCAGTTTGCAGTTTGCACTGAAACTCTCATTTGGACCCCATTGAAGTCCATTATATGGAGAAAAATCCTGGAATGTTTTCATCAAAAACCTTCATTTCTTTTCGACTGAAGAAAGAAAGACATGGAGATCTCGGATGACATGGGGGCGAGTAAACTACCAGCAAAAGTTTTTTTTAAAAGTGAACTACTCCTTTAAAGGCATCGTCTAAACGTCTATTTGACATCTGACAGGAAACGTCCTATAGACGTATTGCAGATAAGCAAACACATCAGATTGAAACACACATCAAATAGACGTCTCTGTGATGTATGTGTGCTATCAGATGGATGACTTTTATCCTTTTCTCTTTATTGGCATTGATGGTTCTATAAAGAAGCATTAAAATCCATGGAATCTTTCCATTGTAGTGGAAAAATGGTTCTTTAGAAAGCAAAAAATTGCTCTTTTAACCCCATTTCTTGGAACTTTATAGTAGCGCTCCATGCTTGAACGCTAAGCATCGGCCAGGTGAGGAAGCGCACGTCCGCTCTGGAGCCGACACTGAAAAAGTGCGGCACCCCGCTGTGCCGTTCCCCCAGATGTGAAAACAAATGTTATCACCTAAAAACTAATAGATGTGAGGGTCTTGGCGGAAACTCCACTGCGCGCCTCAGCCCTGGGGGATAGAGCTCAGTGAAGCTGGTAAACGTGCCTCTTGAACTCTCCAGAGCGATCCTCTTTTGTTCTTCCCGTTGCGGAGGAACAATGGAGCTGTCGGCATGATCGAATAATCCTGCCCGCTCCTCCGGTGACGGGGGCCTGGACGAGAGCGGGTCACAAACGGGGTGGGTGTTTGTGCTGACATGAAAAATGCGACGGCTGGAAATAACAGTGGTAATGTGGATAATTGAGGGCGGGCACAGATGAATGAGGCTGCGGGGTAACGTGTCGTTTTAATGACAGGGACCGGGGCGGGTTCACGTTCGCCGCCGTCTTATTGTGGTCAGGAGTGTTTACGCCACTGCAAACCTTCTGTTTAAGTTGTGTATTTTTCATGCTTCCAATTACCCTAGTTTGTGTTTTATTTTTGCATGAGGCAACGTCGTGATTAAAGTCGCCGTAACCGGACCCGCGTGATTAGGATTCATACGGTGGTCCTTGAGAATCATGTTCTGCTGACCCACTTCACTCTTTCCCTTTGTCCTCGACCTCTCTTCCCATCCAGTAATTCACCCGCTGCATTAGTAATGGGGCATTAACTGCGACCGGGCGATGAATGTGGACGCTACACCCAGCATGATTATACTCTTTACAGGCCTTCTATACTGGCAAGTTTCCTTTTTCTCACTAGTTAAAGGTCAGAATTGCATGTCAAACCCAGTGTTTAGATGCTCCAGAAACTCAACAACATTACGGCTGCACATGTCAGGTGTGTTTTTATGATGTTTTTCATCAATTAAAGGGAACCTGAGGCATTTTCCATGACAAATAGCTACTATATAAAGAGCACTTTACTTCAGCTAGTCACGCATTGCACTGTTAAAAAAAACAGGCCAAATACTGTAAAGATTGCTTTTAGTAAATTTGTGAGATCATTTAAGATTAGAACAGAAGAAAACATGCTTAGTTTACTCAAATAGGCAAGTTAAAGGGGGAGGATCACCTAAAAAGTTGAGCATTATGTCCATTAATCACTTTATTGTGGTTCGTCCTTCTTTGTAGAACACAAAATTAGATGTTTAGCAGAATATAACGCTGCTATTTTCCATACAACAAAGGCCTAAAAAGGACCAAAAAAAACTTAAACAAAGCTTTCTGAAGTCGTGTAGTGAAAAGTCATCTGAAATAATGAACTAAGTGCAATGTAGTTTTGTCAGAAGTATCGAACATCCGCTTCATATCAATACTGAAATATCTGAAACGCCTCCAATATTAATTTTCCTCGCAATAGATACATGATACTAGCTTCTCTTTCTCTCTCTCATCTCTCCGATGGCAAGTGACACAAACCCGCCTCTCCTCACTCACTCATTTCGTTTGCTCCGGATGAATATTGTTGGTGTTTCAGGGCTTGAATTTCAATGTGGGATTGCGGTTATTGCACATATTTTTGCACATTCCAGAAGATTTTTTCGCTCACACCCATAAAGCTGCCTCTCACACTCTCGGAAAAAAAGGTACAAAAGCTGTCACTGGGGCTGCACCTTATCAAAAGGTACACTTTTGTACATTTTGGTACCTTAATGGTACATATTAGCAGCTAAAATGTACATATTAGCACCTGAAATGTACATATTAGCACCTAAAATGTACATAATTAACACATAAAATATAAATATTAGCACCTGGAATATAAATATTAGCACCTGGAATGTACATTTTAGCACCTGAAATGTACATATTAGCACCTAAAATGTACATATTAGCACCTAAAACATTCATATTAGTGCCTAAAACGTTCATATTAGTACCTAAAATGTACATATTAGCACCTGAAATGTTCAAATTAGCACCTAAAATGTCCATATTAGCACCTGAAATGTAAATATTAGCACCTGAAATGTACATATTAGCACCTGAAATGTTTATATTAGCACCTAAATGTACATATTAACACCTAAAATGTAATTATTAGCACCTAAATGGACATATTAACACCTACAATGTCCATATTAGCATCTAAAATGTACATATTAGCACCTAAAATGGATGTTTTAGCACCTAAAATTAACACCTAAAATGGACATATTAACACCTAAAACGTTCATATTAGTACCTAAAATGTACATATTGGCACCTGAAATGTTCAAATTAGCACCTAAAATGTCCATATTAGCACCTGAAATGTAAATATTAGCACCTGAAATGTTTATATTAGCACCTAAAATGGACAAAAGTTTACCTTATGAAAAGGTACAGCCCCAGTGACAGCTTTTGTACCTTTTTCTGAGAGTGCAGTACTAAATTGAGTTAAAATAACATCAAAATGCCGGTCTTGGTGAGTATTCACATAAACACAATCAATTATGTTTTACGTGAACGTAAACAGTTGAGAAAGAAAATGCATGTGTAACAGTATAACGAATCCATGCGTCAGGTCTTAAAGTGACAGCAGCCTAATATAGCTATTGCCAAATTATGAGATAATATTAAAAATATCTATATGGCAATGTCAAAAGTGTGGCCAGTAACTTTGTAACACCACTAGCCACATTGGCTGGTGAGCAAAAAAGCCCTGGTTGTGTGTGTGAGGAAAAATCTCACCACCATTCTGCTAAATGTCTCCTTTTATGTTCCACAGAGAAAGAAAATTCATAAAGGTTTGGAACACATGAGAGTGATTCAATGATTTTACTTTTACTTTTTAGGCGCACTATCCCTTTAAGTTTCACATTACGTAAATATGAAGAGAGAGAGAGACAGGAAAGGCAGCGGGTCATTTCCTGTCCTTCGGGACGATCTTGTCTGCCATTCTGAAGGGGAACAAAGTGACAAAGAAGCAGAGAGAGAGAGAGAGACTGCTGACTCACACTGCTTTTGTTGAGTGTATGAATCCTCTGGAGGAGCTGCTGAGAACCCCAGGTGTAGATAATGACCCGTGACCCCTGACCTCCCCGGGTCACCCCTCACCCTCCCACTGCTACCGCCCTAAAGAATGTTAATACAGTCCAGAGATCAGCTGATTCACTGACCCTCCTCTCATTCCTGCCTAGTCAAGCATTACTAGTACCAGTGTTCACAGTTGATGCACATTGAAACTCATTTGTGTTTCCAGCAGTTTTTCTTTTTCTTTTTTTCCACTGGTCATGAAAAGGAGCTCCAGCTCATGCATTCATTCACATTTACTGTATCTGTATAGTGCTTTTCACAATACATCAGCTTTACAGAAAATGCATGTTTTTACATTACAATCTAATCTGTTATCAGGGGTGACTGTCAGATAATACAAGATAATACAAATCATGTAGTTAACTAACATCATGTATTAATCTAGCCAGAAACAATGAGCTCAATAATAGAGGTAATGCGTGCCTGCAGTTCCTCACAGTGAGTGTCAAAAAGACACACATCTCAAAAAACAACACAAATAAAGTGGGAAAGAGCTTTGCGATTGACTGTACAACTAGATTTGACAAACAATCGGAGGTATATTTTTTACAGACTGCTATAGAAAGAGGAGCAAATGGATCAAAACAACTGGACTCCAGTCAGCGAAAGCTGGATTTGCAGTCATCATTTTGTGTCAATATGCTGAATTTAGGTGTAAAACCATACCCATATATTTTGTAATTTTATATAATCAATTAAATATTTATCATTGCATATTCTGCATTATTGGATGATTTTTAATAAACACTGACCAAAAAAAAAAACTATTAAGTTTTAGGGCTGATATATATAGGCTATTTATAACACTGATATAAGTGATCACCTGGATTTAGACCTATCTCACTCTTAGAAGAAAAGGTTCTATATAGAACCTTAAAAGGTTCTATCAGCGCTACGTTTTTGGAACCCCTAAAAGGTTCTATACACTCTTAAAAAAGGGTTCCTCTGGGTTCTATGTAGAACCCTGGGGTTCCATACTTGGCCAATAGAACCTTTTACCTAAAAAAAATGGTTCTATATAGAACCATTTTGGAGTTCCATATATGACGTGGGGGATGGAACCATTTCTGGTTCTAAATAGAACCATTTCTTCTAAGAGTGTATATTGCATTTATATAAAGCGTTCACAGGCAAATTTGCTTTATGTTTAAGTCTATATTGCTTTTATTTCCCCGGTGTCAAAATCAGGCAAACATAAATGTCAGGCAACACGATTCCTGGCTGCATGTCAATACTAGAGCCAGACCGATATATCGGCAGACCGATATTATCGGCCGATATTAGGCATTTTCCAAACTATCGGTATCGGCAGTTATAATTGCCGATAAATTAATATTTCAAAAATAAAATAAAAATGGACGAAACATGCTTGAACCATGTCATGAGTGTTGGAGTTGTATAGTTTTTCCACCAGAGGGAGAGTTGAGTTGAGTTGGGAACGATACATACATTGCTTGAATAACAATTAAAAGAACATCCCCATCAGTTCTCTTAACTCAAATAAGCATGAAAAAATTTGTGACTATCATGTCCAGTTTAAAATAAATAAATAAATAAATTATCGGCCGATATATCGGATTTTAAAATCCAAAAATATTTGTATCGGTATCGGCCTTCAAAATCCTTTATCGGTCGGGCTCTAGTCAATACCCATGGGTAGTTGTAAGGAACACTATATTGAGTCCAACATTTAGTTTAAATTGATAAAATTGTTCATTTTAGTCGCATTTTCGCAGTTCCCCCTATTAAATCCAGTCACGCAGCAGATCTTTTGCCACTCAGTCAGGCTGAGGGGGGGTTGTTCCGGCGGGAAAGTGACGTCAATGCATTCCCTCTATTAAGAAAAGCTAGTTAACATTGCAAACAGCTCTTCTCATTTGGCACTGTAAAGTTCAAACATCAACTGTGATTTCCCGTTATCCTAACTGCTAATGAAGCCCCGTTGACCTTTAACGGGATGTCCCGAGCCAACGGAGGCTTTATTACAGGAAAGTGCTGATTCCGAGTCTCTTCGGGCTCAAATAAAACGCCCCAGCCGAAGGAGTTATGATGAAAAGAAGGCAGACTGTAAAACGCTGAGGCAACAAGCAACAGCTTTTTAGTCTCTCATTAGTTAGCGTGTTTGATTTCAAAGGCCGAACCCCGTCTGATTTCACGTCACCCGGCCGGCACCTTGGTTTTGAGCTGGTGTCGGGGCCAGTAAAGCGTAGGGAAGCGGTTCAGGAGGGAGACGATCCGGTTGGCATGAGGCAGCGAAGCCGAGGCCGAGGAATGTTCTCCCAGTGCTGTCAGCCCCAGTTTGCGTCCCCGATGGGTTTTCCCTTCATAACGTCCATCATCTGTGCGAGTTCAAAGAGCGTCTAGCTGCAGGTCTTTGTCAAAAGCCCAGTTGGATATCTTTTATGTTGGGGATGTAGGATTTCTTAGGATACTTTGATTATTTATTTATTCCTCCACTCTTGTGTGATAGTGCCAATATTTTACACGAAACTGCTCAGCGCGCTCTGAAATTCATGTTACTTTATTGTAGCGCTGGTGCCTTTGAAATTTCTTTTTTGAAAGTCTGGCTTTTTCTCAACTCTCTCTCTCTCTTTCTCTATTTCAGGCCCTCATCACATCTTCCCAACTTTCCATTCTCCGATCCCCATCGACGTGCGTCACCATGAGGGGAGATACCACTACGAACCCCATGCGCTCCACGCTTTGCACGGGTAAGCCTGCAGCTCCGTCCGTTTCTGGCTCTGGTTCTCAGTGTTTGTGAATATAAATAACCTCTGCGCTTGCAAATAAAGCATCTGCTTTGTTTATCCCTGCGGTCAGAAGGCACACAGACATGCAACATTCAAATGCGGTGTAATCACAGACACAGGTGATCCCAAACCAATGTGTTTGATGCTGAGAACATTCATAAATAGCATGTGTGTTTATGACTGAAATGGATATTGTGAACTGTGAAGCACACATTATTTTGTAGATTCAAAGCAAAAACTGAGCTACGTCATTCGGTTCTTGATTTAGTCGTTTAGAAAACACTTAAAGCCTCGCCTTTAATTTAAGTTTTGTTTCTGTGCCAGATACAAAACACTCAAGGCCGGGTAAATCTCACATCCAGGAAACAGATTAGTGTATTTCATGGGATCAAACATCTGGAAAGGAGAATATAAACTTTTCTTCTTTCGTCTTAGTCTCAGTTCTGTCATGACAACTTGGAGTAATTGGCATGATAATAGGTATGATAATGTTGTGTGTTTGGCCTTTGCGGGACAGATCTGCTGTGGCAAAACATACACGACATACATGATAGAATATACAGATGTGTGATCAGATTATAATGACTGACGCTGATACACTGATACAGTATACAGATGTGTGTTCAGATTATAATGACTGACGCTGATACACTGATACAGTATACAGATGTGTGTTCAGATTATAACGACTGACGCTGATACACTGATACAGTATACAGATGTGTGTTCAGATTATAATGACTGACGCTGATACGCTGATACAGTATACAGATGTGTGTTCAGATTATAATGACTGACACTGATACACTGATACAGTATACAGATGTGTGTTCAGATTATAATGACTGACGCTGATACACTGATACAGTATACAGATGTGTGATCAGATTATAATGACTGACGCTGATACACTGATACAGTATACAGATGTGTGTTCAGATTATAATGACTGACGCTGATACGCTGATACAGTATACAGATGTGTGTTCAGATTATAACGACTGACGCTGATACACTGATACAGTATACAGATGTGTGTTCAGATTATAACGACTGACGCTGATACACTGATACAGTATACAGATGTGTGTTCAGATTATAATGACTGACGCTGATACGCTGATACAGTATACAGATGTGTGTTCAGATTATAATGACTGACGCTGATACACTGATACAGTATACAGATGTGTGTTCAGATTATAATGACTGACGCTGATACGCTGATACAGTATACAGATGTGTGTTCAGATTATAATGACTGACGCTGATACACTGATACAGTATACAGATGTGTGATCAGATTATAATGACTGACGCTGATACACTGATACAGTATACAGATGTGTGTTCAGATTATAATGACTGACGCTGATACACTGATACAGTATACAGATGTGTGTTCAGATTATAACGACTGACGCTGATACACTGATACAGTATACAGATGTGTGTTCAGATTATAATGACTGACGCTGATACGCTGATACAGTATACAGATGTGTGTTCAGATTATAATGACTGACACTGATACACTGATACAGTATACAGATGTGTGTTCAGATTATAATGACTGACGCTGATACACTGATACAGTATACAGATGTGTGATCAGATTATAATGACTGACGCTGATACACTGATACAGTATACAGATGTGTGTTCAGATTATAATGACTGACGCTGATACGCTGATACAGTATACAGATGTGTGTTCAGATTATAACGACTGACGCTGATACACTGATACAGTATACAGATGTGTGTTCAGATTATAACGACTGACGCTGATACACTGATACAGTATACAGATGTGTGTTCAGATTATAATGACTGACGCTGATACGCTGATACAGTATACAGATGTGTGTTCAGATTATAATGACTGACGCTGATACACTGATACAGTATACAGATGTGTGTTCAGATTATAATGACTGACGCTGATACGCTGATACAGTATACAGATGTGTGTTCAGATTATAATGACTGACACTGATACACTGATACAGTATACAGATGTGTGATCAGATTATAATGACTGACGCTGATACGCTGATACAGTATACAGATGTGTGTTCAGATTATAATGACTGACGCTGATACACTGATACAGTATACAGATGTGTGTTCAGATTATAATGACTGACGCTGATACGCTGATACAGTATACAGATGTGTGTTCAGATTATAATGACTGACACTGATACACTGATACAGTATACAGATGTGTGTTCAGATTATAATGACTGACGCTGATACACTGATACAGTATACAGATGTGTGTTCAGATTATAACGACTGACGCTGATACACTGATACAGTATACAGATGTGTGTTCAGATTATAACGACTGACGCTGATACACTGATACAGTATACAGATGTGTGTTCAGATTATAACGACTGACGCTGATACGCTGATACAGTATACAGATGTGTGTTCAGATTATAACGACTGACGCTGATACACTGATACAGTATACAGATGTGTGTTCAGATTATAACGACTGACGCTGATACACTGATACAGTATACAGATGTGTGTTCAGATTATAACGACTGACGCTGATACACTGATACAGTATACAGATGTGTGTTCAGATTATAACGACTGACGCTGATACACTGATACAGTATACAGATGTGTGTTCAGATTATAACGACTGACGCTGATACACTGATACAGTATACAGATGTGTGTTCAGATTATAACGACTGACGCTGATACACTGATACAGTATACAGATGTGTGTTCAGATTATAATGACTGACGCTGATACACTGATACAGTATACAGATGTGTGTTCAGATTATAATGACTGACGCTGATACACTGATACAGTATACAGATGTGTGTTCAGATTATAATGACTGACGCTGATACACTGATACAGTATACAGATGTGTGTTCAGATTATAATGACTGACGCTGATACACTGATACAGTATACAGATGTGTGTTCAGATTATAATGACTGACGCTGATACACTGATACAGTATACAGATGTGTGTTCAGATTATAATGACTGACGCTGATACACCGATACAGTATACAGATGTGTGTTCAGATTATAATGACTGACGCTGATACACTGATACAGTATACAGATGTGTGTTCAGATTATAACGACTGACGCTGATACACCGATACAGTATACAGATGTGTGTTCAGATTATAATGACTGACGCTGATACACTGATACAGTATACAGATGTGTGTTCAGATTATAACGACTGACGCTGATACACTGATACAGTATACAGATGTGTGTTCAGATTATAATGACTGACGCTGATACACTGATACAGTATACAGATGTGTGATCAGATTATAATGACTGACGCTGATACACTGATACAGTATACAGATGTGTGTTCAGATTATAATGACTGACGCTGATACACTGATACAGTATACAGATGTGTGTTCAGATTATAACGACTGACGCTGATACACTGATACAGTATACAGATGTGTGTTCAGATTATAATGACTGACGCTGATACACTGATACAGTATACAGATGTGTGTTCAGATTATAATGACTGACGCTGATACACTGATACAGTATACAGATGTGTGTTCAGATTATAATGACTGACGCTGATACACTGATACAGTATACAGATGTGTGTTCAGATTATAATGACTGACGCTGATACACTGATACAGTATACAGATGTGTGTTCAGATTATAATGACTGACGCTGATACACTGATACAGTATACAGATGTGTGTTCAGATTATAATGACTGACGCTGATACACTGATACAGTATACAGATGTGTGTTCAGATTATAATGACTGACGCTGATACACTGATACAGTATACAGATGTGTGTTCAGATTATAACGACTGACGCTGATACACTGATACAGTATACAGATGTGTGTTCAGATTATAATGACTGACGCTGATACACTGATACAGTATACAGATGTGTGTTCAGATTATAATGACTGACGCTGATACACTGATACAGTATACAGATGTGTGTTCAGATTATAATGACTGACGCTGATACACTGATACAGTATACAGATGTGTGTTCAGATTATAATGACTGACGCTGATACACTGATACAGTATACAGATGTGTGTTCAGATTATAATGACTGACGCTGATACACTGATACAGTATACAGATGTGTGTTCAGATTATAACGACTGACGCTGATACACTGATACAGTATACAGATGTGTGTTCAGATTATAACGACTGACGCTGATACACTGATACAGTATACAGATGTGTGATCAGATTATAATGACTGACGCTGATACACTGATACAGTATACAGATGTGTGTTCAGATTATAATGACTGACGCTGATACACTGATACAGTATACAGATGTGTGTTCAGATTATAATGACTGACGCTGATACACCGATACAGTATACAGATGTGTGTTCAGATTATAATGACTGACGCTGATACACTGATACAGTATACAGATGTGTGTTCAGATTATAATGACTGACGCTGATACACTGATACAGTATACAGATGTGTGATCAGATTATAATGACTGACGCTGATACACCGATACAGTATACAGATGTGTGTTCAGATTATAATGACTGACGCTGATACACCGATACAGTATACAGATGTGTGTTCAGATTATAATGACTGACGCTGATACACCGATACAGTATACAGATGTGTGTTCAGATTATAATGACTGACACTGATACAGTATACAGATGTGTGTTCAGATTATAATGACTGACGCTGATACACCGATACAGTATACAGATGTGTGTTCAGATTATAATGACTGACGCTGATACACCGATACAGTATACAGATGTGTGTTCAGATTATAATGACTGACGCTGATACACCGATACAGTATACAGATGTGTGTTCAGATTATAATGACTGACGCTGATACACTGATACAGTATACAGATGTGTGTTCAGATTATAATGACTGACGCTGATACACCGATACAGTATACAGATGTGTGTTCAGATTATAATGACTGACGCTGATACACTGATACAGTATACAGATGTGTGTTCAGATTATAATGACTGACGCTGATACACTGATACAGTATACAGATGTGTGTTCAGATTATAATGACTGACGCTGATACACTGATACAGTATACAGATGTGTGTTCAGATTATAATGACTGACGCTGATACACTGATACAGTATACAGATGTGTGTTCAGATTATAATGACTGACGCTGATACACTGATACAGTATACAGATGTGTGTTCAGATTATAATGACTGACGCTGATACACTGATACAGTATACAGATGTGTGTTCAGATTATAATGACTGACGCTGATACACTGATACAGTATACAGATGTGTGTTCAGATTATAATGACTGACGCTGATACACTGATACAGTATACAGATGTGTGTTCAGATTATAATGACTGACGCTGATACACTGATACAGTATACAGATGTGTGTTCAGATTATAATGACTGACGCTGATACACTGATACAGTATACAGATGTGTGTTCAGATTATAATGACTGACGCTGATACACTGATACAGTATACAGATGTGTGTTCAGATTATAATGACTGACGCTGATACACGATACAGTATACAGATGTGTGTTCAGATTATAATGACTGACGCTGATACACTGATACAGTATACAGATGTGTGATCAGATTATAATGACTGACGCTGATACACTGATACAGTATACAGATGTGTGTTCAGATTATAACGACTGACGCTGATACACCGATACAGTATACAGATGTGTGTTCAGATTATAATGACTGACGCTGATACACTGATACAGTATACAGATGTGTGTTCAGATTATAATGACTGACGCTGATACACTGATACAGTATACAGATGTGTGTTCAGATTATAATGACTGACGCTGATACACCGATACAGTATACAGATGTGTGTTCAGATTATAACGACTGACGCTGATACACTGATACAGTATACAGATGTGTGTTCAGATTATAATGACTGACGCTGATACACTGATACAGTATACAGATGTGTGTTCAGATTATAACGACTGACGCTGATACACCGATACAGTATACAGATGTGTGTTCAGATTATAATGACTGACGCTGATACACTGATACAGTATACAGATGTGTGTTCAGATTATAAATGACTGACGCTGATACACTGATACAGTATACAGATGTGTGTTCAGATTATAATGACTGACGCTGATACACTGATACAGTATACAGATGTGTGTTCAGATTATAATGACTGACGCTGATACACTGATACAGTATACAGATGTGTGTTCAGATTATAATGACTGACGCTGATACACTGATACAGTATACAGATGTGTGTTCAGATTATAACGACTGACGCTGATACACTGATACAGTATACAGATGTGTGTTCAGATTATAAATGACTGACGCTGATACACTGATACAGTATACAGATGTGTGTTCAGATATAACGACTGACGCTGATACACTGATACAGTATACAGATGTGTGTTCAGATTATAACGACTGACGCTGATACACTGATACAGTATACAGAATGTGTGTTTCAGATTATAATGA
>NW_024121188.1:14955901-15099937 GCF_016745375.1 Pimephales promelas
GTGAGTGTCAAAAAGACACACATCTCAAAAAACAACACAAATAAAGTGGGAAAGAGCTTTGCGATTGACTGTACAACTAGATTTGACAAACAATCGGAGGTATATTTTTTACAGACTGCTATAGAAAGAGGAGCAAATGGATCAAAACAACTGGACTCCAGTCAGCGAAAGCTGGATTTTGCAGTCATCATTTTGTGTCAATATGCTGAATTTAGGTGTAAAACCATACCCATATATTTTGTAATTTTATATAATCAATTAAATATTTATCATTGCATATTCTGCATTATTGGATGATTTTTAATAAACACTGACCAAAAAAAAACTATTAAGTTTTAGGGCTGATATATATAGGCTATTTATAACACTGATATAAGTGATCACCTGGATTTAGACCTATCTCACTCTTAGAAGAAAAGGTTCTATATAGAACCTTAAAAGGTTCTATCAGCGCTACGTTTTTGGAACCCCTAAAAGGTTCTATACACTCTTAAAAAGGGTTCCTCTGGGTTCTATGTAGAACCCTGGGGTTCCATACTTGGCCAATAGAACCTTTTACCTAAAAAAAATGGTTCTATATAGAACCATTTTGGAGTTCCATATATGACGTGGGGGATGGAACCATTTCTGGTTCTAAATAGAACCATTTCTTCTAAGAGTGTATATTGCATTTATATAAAGCGTTCACAGGCAAATTTGCTTTATGTTTAAGTCTATATTGCTTTTATTTCCCGGTGTCAAAATCAGGCAAACATAAATGTCAGGCAACACGATTCCTGGCTGCATGTCAATACTAGAGCCAGACCGATATATCGGCAGACCGATATTATCGGCCGATATTAGGCATTTTCCAAACTATCGGTATCGGCAGTTATAATTGCCGATAAATTAATATTTCAAAAATAAAAATAAAAATGGACGAAACATGCTTGAACCATGTCATGAGTGTTGGAGTTGTATAGTTTTTCCACCAGAGGGAGAGTTGAGTTGAGTTGGGAACGATACATACATTGCTTGAATAACAATTAAAAGAACATCCCCATCAGTTCTCTTAACTCAAATAAGCATGAAAAAATTTGTGACTATCATGTCCAGTTTAAAATAAATAAATAAATAAATTATCGGCCGATATATCGGATTTTAAAATCCAAAAATATTTGTATCGGTTATCGGCCTTCAAAATCCTTTATCGGTCGGGCTCTAGTCAATACCCATGGGTAGTTGTAAGGAACACTATATTGAGTCCAACATTTAGTTTAAATTGATAAAATTGTTCATTTTAGTCGCATTTTCGCAGTTCCCCCTATTAAATCCAGTCACGCAGCAGCAGATCTTTTGCCACTCAGTCAGGCTGAGGGGGGGTTGTTCCGGCGGGAAAGTGACGTCAATGCATTCCCTCTATTAAGAAAAGCTAGTTAACATTGCAAACAGCTCTTCTCATTTGGCACTGTAAAGTTCAAACATCAACTGTGATTTCCCGTTATCCTAACTGCTAATGAAGCCCCGTTGACCTTTAACGGGATGTCCCGAGCCAACGGAGGCTTTATTACAGGAAAGTGCTGATTCCGAGTCTCTTCGGGCTCAAATAAAACGCCCCAGCCGAAGGAGTTATGATGAAAAGAAGGCAGACTGTAAAACGCTGAGGCAACAAGCAACAGCTTTTAGTCTCTCATTAGTTAGCGTGTTTGATTTCAAAGGCCGAACCCCGTCTGATTTCACGTCACCCCGGCCGGCACCTTGGTTTTGAGCTGGTGTCGGGGCCAGTAAAGCGTAGGGAAGCGGTTCAGGAGGGAGACGATCCGGTTGGCATGAGGCAGCGAAGCCGAGGCCGAGGAATGTTCTCCCAGTGCTGTCAGCCCCAGTTTGCGTCCCCGATGGGTTTTCCCTTCATAACGTCCATCATCTGTGCGAGTTCAAAGAGCGTCTAGCTGCAGGTCTTTGTCAAAAGCCCAGTTGGATATCTTTTATGTTGGGGATGTAGGATTTCTTAGGATACTTTGATTATTTATTTATTCCTCCACTCTTGTGTGATAGTGCCAATATTTTACACGAAACTGCTCAGCGCGCTCTGAAATTCATGTTACTTTATTGTAGCGCTGGTGCCTTTGAAATTTCTTTTTGAAAGTCTGGCTTTTTCTCAACTCTCTCTCTCTCTTTCTCTATTTCAGGCCCTCATCACATCTTCCCAACTTTCCATTCTCCGATCCCCATCGACGTGCGTCACCATGAGGGGAGATACCACTACGAACCCCATGCGCTCCACGCTTTGCACGGGTAAGCCTGCAGCTCCGTCCGTTTCTGGCTCTGGTTCTCAGTGTTTGTGAATATAAATAACCTCTGCGCTTGCAAATAAAGCATCTGCTTTGTTTATCCCTGCGGTCAGAAGGCACACAGACATGCAACATTCAAATGCGGTGTAATCACAGACACAGGTGATCCCAAACCAATGTGTTTGATGCTGAGAACATTCATAAATAGCATGTGTGTTTATGACTGAAATGGATATTGTGAACTGTGAAGCACACATTATTTTGTAGATTCAAAGCAAAAACTGAGCTACGTCATTCGGTTCTTGATTTAGTCGTTTAGAAAACACTTAAAGCCTCGCCTTTAATTTAAGTTTTGTTTCTGTGCCAGATACAAAACACTCAAGGCCGGGTAAATCTCACATCCAGGAAACAGATTAGTGTATTTCATGGGATCAAACATCTGGAAAGGAGAATATAAACTTTTCTTCTTTCGTCTTAGTCTCAGTTCTGTCATGACAACTTGGAGTAATTGGCATGATAATAGGTATGATAATGTTGTGTGTTTGGCCTTTGCGGGACAGATCTGCTGTGGCAAAACATACACGACATACATGATAGAATATACAGATGTGTGATCAGATTATAATGACTGACGCTGATACACTGATACAGTATACAGATGTGTGTTCAGATTATAATGACTGACGCTGATACACTGATACAGTATACAGATGTGTGTTCAGATTATAACGACTGACGCTGATACACTGATACAGTATACAGATGTGTGTTCAGATTATAATGACTGACGCTGATACGCTGATACAGTATACAGATGTGTGTTCAGATTATAATGACTGACACTGATACACTGATACAGTATACAGATGTGTGTTCAGATTATAATGACTGACGCTGATACACTGATACAGTATACAGATGTGTGATCAGATTATAATGACTGACGCTGATACACTGATACAGTATACAGATGTGTGTTCAGATTATAATGACTGACGCTGATACGCTGATACAGTATACAGATGTGTGTTCAGATTATAACGACTGACGCTGATACACTGATACAGTATACAGATGTGTGTTCAGATTATAACGACTGACGCTGATACACTGATACAGTATACAGATGTGTGTTCAGATTATAATGACTGACGCTGATACGCTGATACAGTATACAGATGTGTGTTCAGATTATAATGACTGACGCTGATACACTGATACAGTATACAGATGTGTGTTCAGATTATAATGACTGACGCTGATACGCTGATACAGTATACAGATGTGTGTTCAGATTATAATGACTGACGCTGATACACTGATACAGTATACAGATGTGTGATCAGATTATAATGACTGACGCTGATACACTGATACAGTAT
This sequence comes from Pimephales promelas, assembly GCF_016745375.1. The sequence goes on from NW_024121188.1 coordinate 14,959,554, forward strand.
ACAGATGTGTGTTCAGATTATAATGACTGACGCTGATACACTGATACAGTATACAGATGTGTGTTCAGATTATAACGACTGACGCTGATACACTGATACAGTATACAGATGTGTGTTCAGATTATAATGACTGACGCTGATACGCTGATACAGTATACAGATGTGTGTTCAGATTATAATGACTGACACTGATACACTGATACAGTATACAGATGTGTGTTCAGATTATAATGACTGACGCTGATACACTGATACAGTATACAGATGTGTGATCAGATTATAATGACTGACGCTGATACACTGATACAGTATACAGATGTGTGTTCAGATTATAATGACTGACGCTGATACGCTGATACAGTATACAGATGTGTGTTCAGATTATAACGACTGACGCTGATACACTGATACAGTATACAGATGTGTGTTCAGATTATAACGACTGACGCTGATACACTGATACAGTATACAGATGTGTGTTCAGATTATAATGACTGACGCTGATACGCTGATACAGTATACAGATGTGTGTTCAGATTATAATGACTGACGCTGATACACTGATACAGTATACAGATGTGTGTTCAGATTATAATGACTGACGCTGATACGCTGATACAGTATACAGATGTGTGTTCAGATTATAATGACTGACGCTGATACACTGATACAGTATACAGATGTGTGATCAGATTATAATGACTGACGCTGATACACTGATACAGTATACAGATGTGTGTTCAGATTATAATGACTGACGCTGATACACTGATACAGTATACAGATGTGTGTTCAGATTATAATGACTGACGCTGATACACTGATACAGTATACAGATGTGTGTTCAGATTATAATGACTGACGCTGATACACTGATACAGTATACAGATGTGTGTTCAGATTATAATGACTGACGCTGATACACTGATACAGTATACAGATGTGTGTTCAGATTATAATGACTGACGCTGATACACTGATACAGTATACAGATGTGTGTTCAGATTATAACGACTGACGCTGATACACTGATACAGTATACAGATGTGTGTTCAGATTATAACGACTGACGCTGATACGCTGATACAGTATACAGATGTGTGTTCAGATTATAACGACTGACGCTGATACACTGATACAGTATACAGATGTGTGTTCAGATTATAACGACTGACGCTGATACACTGATACAGTATACAGATGTGTGTTCAGATTATAATGACTGACGCTGATACACTGATACAGTATACAGATGTGTGTTCAGATTATAATGACTGACGCTGATACACTGATACAGTATACAGATGTGTGTTCAGATTATAACGACTGACGCTGATACACTGATACAGTATACAGATGTGTGTTCAGATTATAACGACTGACGCTGATACACTGATACAGTATACAGATGTGTGTTCAGATTATAACGACTGACGCTGATACACTGATACAGTATACAGATGTGTGTTCAGATTATAATGACTGACGCTGATACACTGATACAGTATACAGATGTGTGTTCAGATTATAACGACTGACGCTGATACACTGATACAGTATACAGATGTGTGTTCAGATTATAATGACTGACGCTGATACACTGATACAGTATACAGATGTGTGTTCAGATTATAATGACTGACGCTGATACACTGATACAGTATACAGATGTGTGTTCAGATTATAACGACTGACGCTGATACACCGATACAGTATACAGATGTATGTTCAGATTATAACGACTGACGCTGATACGCTGATACAGTATACAGATGTGTGTTCAGATTATAACGACTGACGCTGATACACCGATACAGTATACAGATGTGTGTTCAGATTATAATGACTGACGCTGATACACTGATACAGTATACAGATGTGTGTTCAGATTATAATGACTGACGCTGATACACTGATACAGTATACAGATGTGTGATCAGATTATAACGACTGACTCTGATACACTGATACAGTATACAGATGTGTGATCAGATTATAATGACTGACTCTGATACACTGATACAGTATACAGATGTGTGTTGTTCAGATTATAATGACTGACGCTGATACACTGATACAGTATACAGATGTGTGTTCAGATTATAACGACTGACGCTGATACGCTGATACAGTATACAGATGTGTGTTCAGATTATAACGACTGACGCTGATACACTGATACAGTATACAGATGTGTGTTCAGATTATAATGACTGACGCTGATACACTGATACAGTATACAGATGTGTGTTCAGATTATAATGACTGACGCTGATACACTGATACAGTATACAGATGTGTGTTCAGATTATAATGACTGACGCTGATACACTGATACAGTATACAGATGTGTGTTCAGATTATAATGACTGACGCTGATACACTGATACAGTATACAGATGTGTGTTCAGATTATAATGACTGACGCTGATACACTGATACAGTATACAGATGTGTGTTCAGATTATAATGACTGACGCTGATACACTGATACAGTATACAGATGTGTGTTCAGATTATAACGACTGACGCTGATACACTGATACAGTATACAGATGTGTGTTCAGATTATAATGACTGACGCTGATACACTGATACAGTATACAGATGTGTGTTCAGATTATAATGACTGACGCTGATACACTGATACAGTATACAGATGTGTGTTCAGATTATAACGACTGACGCTGATACACTGATACAGTATACAGATGTGTGTTCAGATTATAATGACTGACGCTGATACACTGATACAGTATACAGATGTGTGTTCAGATTATAATGACTGACGCTGATACACTGATACAGTATACAGATGTGTGTTCAGATTATAACGACTGACGCTGATACACTGATACAGTATACAGATGTGTGTTCAGATTATAACGACTGACGCTGATACACTGATACAGTATACAGATGTGTGATCAGATTATAATGACTGACGCTGATACACTGATACAGTATACAGATGTGTGTTCAGATTATAATGACTGACGCTGATACACCGATACAGTATACAGATGTGTGATCAGATTATAATGACTGACGCTGATACACCGATACAGTATACAGATGTGTGTTCAGATTATAATGACTGACGCTGATACACTGATACAGTATACAGATGTGTGTTCAGATTATAACGACTGACGCTGATACACTGATACAGTATACAGATGTGTGATCAGATTATAATGACTGACACTGATACAGTATACAGATGTGTGTTCAGATTATAATGACTGACGCTGATACACCGATACAGTATACAGATGTGTGATCAGATTATAATGACTGACGCTGATACACCGATACAGTATACAGATGTGTGTTCAGATTATAATGACTGACGCTGATACACTGATACAGTATACAGATGTGTGTTCAGATTATAATGACTGACGCTGATACACCGATACAGTATACAGATGTGTGATCAGATTATAATGACTGACGCTGATACACCGATACAGTATACAGATGTGTGTTCAGATTATAATGACTGACGCTGATACACCGATACAGTATACAGATGTGTGATCAGATTATAATGACTGACGCTGATACACTGATACAGTATACAGATGTGTGTTCAGATTATAATGACTGACGCTGATACACCGATACAGTATACAGATGTGTGATCAGATTATAATGACTGACGCTGATACACCGATACAGTATACAGATGTGTGTTCAGATTATAATGACTGACGCTGATACACTGATACAGTATACAGATGTGTGTTCAGATTATAACGACTGACGCTGATACACTGATACAGTATACAGATGTGTGTTCAGATTATAACGACTGACGCTGATACACTGATACAGTATACAGATGTGTGTTCAGATTATAACGACTGACGCTGATACACTGATACAGTATACAGATGTGTGTTCAGATTATAATGACTGACGCTGATACACTGATACAGTATACAGATGTGTGTTCAGATTATAATGACTGACGCTGATACACCGATACAGTATACAGATGTGTGTTCAGATTATAATGACTGACGCTGATACACTGATACAGTATACAGATGTGTGTTCAGATTATAACGACTGACGCTGATACACTGATACAGTATACAGATGTGTGATCAGATTATAATGACTGACGCTGATACACCGATACAGTATACAGATGTGTGTTCAGATTATAACGACTGACGCTGATACACCGATACAGTATACAGATGTGTGTTCAGATTATAACGACTGACGCTGATACACCGATACAGTATACAGATGTGTGTTCAGATTATAATGACTGACGCTGATACACTGATACAGTATACAGATGTGTGTTCAGATTATAATGACTGACGCTGATACACTGATACAGTATACAGATGTGTGTTCAGATTATAACGACTGACGCTGATACACCGATACAGTATACAGATGTGTGTTCAGATTATAACGACTGACGCTGATACACCGATACAGTATACAGATGTGTGTTCAGATTATAATGACTGACGCTGATACACTGATACAGTATACAGATGTGTGTTCAGATTATAACGACTGACGCTGATACACCGATACAGTATACAGATGTGTGTTCAGATTATAACGACTGACGCTGATACACCGATACAGTATACAGATGTGTGTTCAGATTATAATGACTGACGCTGATACACTGATACAGTATACAGATGTGTGTTCAGATTATAATGACTGACGCTGATACACTGATACAGTATACAGATGTGTGTTCAGATTATAACGACTGACGCTGATACACTGATACAGTATACAGATGTGTGTTCAGATTATAATGACTGACGCTGATACACTGATACAGTATACAGATGTGTGTTCAGATTATAACGACTGACGCTGATACACTGATACAGTATACAGATGTGTGTTCAGATTATAATGACTGACGCTGATACACTGATACAGTATACAGATGTGTGTTCAGATTATAACGACTGACGCTGATACACTGATACAGTATACAGATGTGTGTTCAGATTATAACGACTGACGCTGATACACTGATACAGTATACAGATGTGTGTTCAGATTATAATGACCGACGCTGATACACTGATACAGTATACAGATGTGTGTTCAGATTATAACGACTGACGCTGATACACTGATACAGTATACAGATGTGTGTTCAGATTATAACGACTGACGCTGATACACTGATACAGTATACAGATGTGTGTTCAGATTATAACGACTGACGCTGATACACTGATACAGTATACAGATGTGTGTTCAGATTATAATGACTGACGCTGATACACTGATACAGTATACAGATGTGTGTTCAGATTATAACGACTGACGCTGATACACCGATACAGTATACAGATTATAATGAATGACTGATTTGTTTTATCTATAGTGTATGTTACGTCCACCTGTTGTACTACCCTTATGTTGTTGTCCTATTCATGCTTGTACTTATTTTGCACATTTGGACTTGGAGAAACGCAATGATTCGGCCGTACACTATTGATATATGGTTGGAATGACAATAAAGCAACTTGAACTTCTACTTGATGTTGGGAGATATTGATGAGAACTTATTGAGTTCATTCTGGGATCTCTGACATTTGCAGTGTCTTGGAAAAGCTGAGCACATTGTTGAGTTCTAAAAGGAGACACATCTGAGTATCAACAGGCTTTAGCATTTGGTCTCTTTGCTGTCTAGGAGAAACAGTTGAGATATTCCTGTGAGTTTTACTTCAGGCTCCCCAAACAGAAATCTTCCGTGCTTTATTTCTACAGCCGTCCAGCCCAGAGGTCTTGTTTTTCCCAGCATGCACTTGCTCAGGTGTGTCGAGCCGCTCCAGTAATGTAGGTTAACCCCTAGACCTTCAGAGCTACATGCGTCCCACGTGAATTTTCCAATTTTCCAGGCGGCGGTATTGTAGAATCAGAACATAAAGTGGGCCGCGCTAGTTTTTGAAGTTACACTTTGTTGTTTTTCCTTAAATACAACACCTCGGAGTTTTTTTCTTTTTTGAAACGGGGTCTTGAGGCTCGAAGTAAGGTTTATCTTAAAAGAGCAGAATAAATCGATAGAATTCTCGAAGTAGCGCTGTTACATTTAAATTCACAGATTTTGATGGTGATACATTCGGTCGGGCCGCTAGCAGCTAGCCTATTCATCACACATAGAGCCGCGTTGGGGGGAGACTAGCTGTCTCAACACTCGCTCGCCTTGATTAATGTGATTTGATCTTGACAGTGGACCCCTAATTCATCAAGACCTTGATCTGGCTGTCTTTTCCTCTGCCTGAGCCAAATTCATCTAATTACAGGGACATTGTGCAGCAAATTAAGCGCGGTGTCGCCCGTGGCAAGCCGAGACACTTTGTTACAGTCGCCGGGCGGCATGTCAAGGGTCTCCGAGCTGATTGTCTAACATGACATCTCCATACAGTTCGTTTTATCATTGTTTGCATATAAAATAATGAGGGTGCTGGTTATTTTGTCAGAGCTGTCAGCGGAGCGGCAGTAGGAAGCTTCCCCTATGGATATCTTGCTTTCGTTCTTCATTTTTTTCCTCTGTTTGACAAAGCGAGGTGGAGGAAAGCTAGCGTTTTTTTTTCCCAGAGCTGGCTGAAATGACAAGGGACGGTGCGATTCATCTGTGTAGCGGACGGGAGCGCCGTGGGAATTCTCCCAGGCGGAGGAACGAACTTCCGAACGAACCTCCCACTTGTCAGCGTCTCCTCCCGTCCGGCCGAGTGTCAGAAAGCTTCCAGCGAGACGACAGGCCTGGAGAAAGACTTCCACTGCTGACAAAAAAAAACAAACGCTTTTGCTTTGAGGGAAATTGGGAATGTTTCACGTCTGTTGTTTAGTGTAGATTAACACAGAAAATAGTGTCTTCTTGTCCTTAGTAGTAAAACAATCAGGAAACATGTTTACAGGTATGCACTCTGCGACAGAATAATGAATTCTCATTAATAATTATCTATTAACTATGATTTTTGCCTCAATAATGCTTAATAAGAGTTATTTAGGTCAATTTATGTATTATATATAATACGATAAGGCATTAATATGTGCTTTAATATGCATGCTGATGAGCAATATTGAGAATTCAACCCTAAACTGAAGTATTATTTTTAAAGGGTCATGAAACCCTGAAACTTTTTTTTTGTTTTTTGTTTTCATAAGTCACTATTATTGTTAGTTATTGTTGTCCTCAGTAGTAAAGCGATCACAAAACCTGTATACAGATATGCATTTATAAAGTCCTGTGACGTGGACACATAATCAATCATAAAAACTGAATTTGAAAGTAAATGTACCAGTACACGTAATGTTGGACCAACAAATCAAAAGTAGAGCTTGTTCACTACAACTCACCAAAAATAAGTTTAAATAAACGCTTGAAGAAATTACGACAGGAATATATTACTATTGCACAGTATGTACTCAATTATTTGGTCACACTTTAGATTAGAGTCCAATTCTCAGTATTAATTATCTATTAACTATGACTTTTGCCTCAATAAACTCCTTATTAATAGTTAGTAAGGTAATGGTTAAGTTTATGTATTATAGGATTACAGGATATAAAATATGATCATGATGAATAATGCCTTAATATGTGTTTTAATAAGCAGCCAATATCCAGGTTATATGCATGCTAATGAGCAATAGTGAGAATTGAACCCTGAAGTGTTACCCATTATATTTAAAGGGTCGTGCTCATAAGGCACAACATTTTTATCAAATTGAACTTTTCATGAATTTGATTGATTACACATTTAATTCCTAGTTTAATATGGAAAAACGAAATTTGGGGAAAAATAAACAGGATTTCACAGGGTTTTTAATACCCCCTTTTTCCTACAAAGTGAAGGACGAGTTGAAGCTGTTTTCTGTGATAATCCACTGAAAGCTTGTGTTAATGAACCTTTAAAAGAGAGTCAGACACTTAGTAGCTAATAAACCTGAGCACACCTGTACTATACTCAGATCTAATGATGCCTGATTTCAGACTGTCCGTCTCTGAATGTCACATCTGTACACAGTATTGAGGAGAGTGACGTCATCAGTGTGACATAAACATCACTCATAGAGCAGCGGCGTATGTAGGTCGGTGTCCTCTGCTTGTGTATTAGTGAGGAAGTATGAAAGTATTGTTTGTTCTGTAAGAGTTTGGGGACTGTCCATGTGTGTGTGTGTGTTTACTACAGTAGTGTGTGTGCACTCTATGGCTCTCAGGCAGAAATGTGATTTATCTAAATCAGAGGATCAGCCCCCAGGTAGAGACGAGTTCCTGTCATAGAGCAATTCATCACCAGCACCGCACACACACACGCACTCTAACACACACACACTCACACTCTCTCACACAAACACACACACTCTCAAACACACTCACACTCACACATCAATGTTCTGTAGATTTCAGATGCTTACACAAACGTGGACATATACATTGAAATTTAGATACATTTAATATTCTATAAGGGAATTTGATCACTAATGTAAATACTGTAAGTATTATTAATGTAAATACTAAAGTATTATTTTTTAATCACACATTTAATCATATATATATATATATATATATATATATTAATAAATTCAGATAAAAAGACACAGACACATTTTTTTATTATTAAAATAAGAGTGAAAAGTAAATTATAATTAAATAATTAAACCGCCCACAAAAACAAATACATTTGAAGTATAATTCTTTGTTTTGTTTGTTAACTATTTTTGATCAGAATTTAAAATAATAGGCTAATAAAAAGTTTAATACACGCAAAAACAAAACATGATATATGCTATTTAAAAAAATATTTATATTAATACAAAAAATGTTAAAAATGCACATTTTAGAAATATTTCAATACTTATTTTATTTTAAATTAAATATGTAATTCTGACAACACTACAGTAAATAAACTAACTGAAAGTGCATAAATAAGCAATAGTGTGTGATTTGGACTGGCATCCTCATAACGACGGTGCATTTATGGCACTTTTTTTGTGGTGGTGATTTGATTGGCACCTTCGAATAAAACGGTTATTTTCCTGTCATAACAGTGAGAAAGCTCAATCACAGCACATAACTACACACTCATCTCCTCTATTAATCCGCCATAATAATGTCTTAAATAATAAAAGCTCCCTGGAGTGGTGTGTGTGCCCGCTGTGGATCTGACCGCTGCTTATTGTTGGAGGCGAGCGCAGTTCTCCGCTCTCGTGACGAGGGCATTGTTCTGCTGAACCGCAGATGGTCGCGCACCTGTGTTCAGTGTGTGCCAGGCGTCAGGTGCCCACGGGTTGGCATTATCTGGGCACTTTGGGTGATGGAGACGTGTGTTTGCTTTAAAGCCCATTCACACTCGCCGCGGGAGTCACATCACATCCACACACGGATCTCTATAACACATCAATGCTTCTGCAGATTCAACACCCCGGATACCTCACGTCTCCTCTCCACTTTGCAATTAAACGATCTGTGTATAGATCTATACTCCTGCTGTATGACAACCACACTGTAAAAAATATTGTTGGTTTAACTTAAAAAAGTAAGTAACCTGGTTGCCTTAAAATTTTAAGTTGATTGAACTGGAAAAAGTGAGTTAATACAATGAAGGAGATTAATTTAATCATCAGAAACTCAAAATTATAAGTTCTCAACTGAATATATTATTTAAGTTGATTTGACAAAAGAAAAAATGTTGTGATAACAAATCTTGAAAATATTTTTTTTTTACAGTGTACTTGTCACTGTACAGTGTAAGAAATTATTGTTGAACTTACAAAGTAAGTTACCTTGTTGTTCATTGAAATATTTATTTTAGTTAATACAATGAAAGATATTGATTTAATAAATGGAAACATGGAAAGATTCGAACGACTGATTCGGGGTCAGCTTCAGTATCCTGCAGCGTTTGACCGCTCAGATTTCCTGGATTCTGGCTCGATTTGTCCATCGCAGGCGTTACCCCGGTGCATTCTGGGAGCCTTGAGCCCCGACTCGGAGAGCGTCTGTCTCTTTAGGAGGGTAAAGGTGTGAAAGAGGCAGCCTGCCGTCCCACAATCCCCTGGTGCGGACTAGGCCGCGCTTCAGCGATGAACACGAGAATCACTCCACAGGCTAAGCATGTTAAATTAGAATATTACATTACTTATTTACGTGCCGCCCGGGCTGTGTGCTCTCTTTTTGTGTGAAACTGAGAATGTTTTACATACAGGCCATCTGATCTCCAAAGAGAGAGGCCGTTATTAAGTATGCATGCGTCTGAAATACATGTTTTTTCAGCCTGAACAACTTTTATTCGGCTCACAAGATTTAAATGAGAGGATCCTACTGTCGAAACACTTCGTTTGCTCTGTTGCATCATGGAGAAACAATTAAAACCATCATTTCTGTTGTTATTTTCCAGTCATTAAAACTGGGTGGAAAACATCAGTAATTTGCTAATCAGATATTGCCAGATGGAGCGATTTAATTCGCTTTAAAAATGCATAGGAAAGAAAAATACCGCATTAGTTTCTCCCATAGACACCAATGGGATTAAATAGAGAAAAGTGCAGTCTTTAAAAATGAACATTTCTGATCTGAAATTCGTTTTGTAACATTATACACTGTAAAAAAAATATTTTCATGATTTGTTATTGCAACTTTTTTCTTTTGTCAAATAGACTGAAATAATTAATGTGGATCGGATTACATAAAAATGTGTTTCCATTTATTAAATCAATATCTTTCATTGTATTAACTAAAATGTATTTCAATGAACAACCAGGTAACTTACTTTTTAAGTTCAACAATAATTTATTACAGTGTAGTGAGAAGTATTGACGTATTTGTGTCTGTTTGCTTCTTCTAGGGCATTTTAGGAGAACAATGTTAAAAGTTAAAAAAGTTAATCCTATCTATCTATCTATCTATCTACATATGTACTGTATATATACATATAAACAACCTCTGTGAACAAACTTCATATTTCAAGTTGACTACAGTTAAAATTTGAAGGCAGCATGAACACTTACTTTTTTTTAAGTTTAAACAAAACATATATTTTTGTACAGTGCAGGAGGTTGAAATTGTGTGGGACTTTTCAACAAAACTCATATCGTCCCGTCTGGGAATCATCAGAAAGTCTCGAGAGAAATGTGGCTGCCGAATAAAACAAGAGAAATGATCCTTAACTACAGCGCAGACGTTTGCTTGATGGAGGGATGGAAACGGGGGGAAATGAAAGGGCGGCCGTAGATTGAGAGCGGTCTGGTTTGTGTTAGAGAGTTTGGCGTTGTTCCCATCACACCTCAGACGAGCTCACGCTCTAATGCCTCTCATGCGCCCGCCGCCAAACCTCACCAATATTAGTTATGGCAAACTTTCATAACCATGAAACCCATGAACGAGGGACTCGTGTCAAACACTGAATCATTTGATCTGCGTGTCGAAAATGTTTTCAGACCGCTGACAGGGACAAACTAACCCGTTTTAAGGAGCGAGAGCCGCTGAGTGAATACAGGAGAGGATTTCAGCAAATGCCTGTGAATGATCTCGAAGGTTCATGCTTCTCCAGCGAATGTTTGCGATTGAAAACTACAGTATACGTGTGTTTAAAAGCACTACCCCATGTCATCCAAGATGTCCATGTATTTCTTTCTTCAGCTGAAAAGAAATGAAGGTTTTTGATGAAAACATTCCAGGATTTTCTCCATATAATGGACTTCAATGGGAACCAAACGGTTCAAGTCCAAATGAGAGTTTCAGTGCAGCTTCAAAGGGCTTTAAACGACACCAGACGATGAATAAGGGTCTTATCAAGCGAAACCATTGCGCATTTCAAAAATTTATAAAAAAGTTTAAGTTTTATAAGCACAAATGCTCGCCTTGCTCGACTCTCCTGTACGAACTCGTTAATCAAAATGAATTAATCTTTTTTCGAGTCATTTCGTTCATTTAACGAACGACGTGAACAAAATGACTCAAAAAAATATTCGTTTAAAGCCCTTTGAAGCTGCACTGAAACTCTCATTTGGACCTTGAACCGTTTGGACCCCATTGAAGTCCATTATATGGAGGAAAACTACTCTTTTAAGGGTTTTGATGATGTTTCAAAATGAAGAAAATAAGCCTTAAATATTAGTTTAAGGGTTAATTTGACAAAATTATTATTCTGTTCTCTTTCTTAAATTCTCTTTTTTTAACTGCGAAATATTTCTAGTTATGTTTCTATTTTTATTAAGTAATAAATATAATAATAACATAAATATTAGTATTACAGTAAAGTATTATTATTTTACTGTAAAAATGTATGACATTAGTAGTATTTCTTATTTTGTTTTATGTAGTGATTTTATATTTTTATCTTGTAATAATGTGATTTTACAGTTGTAATGTAAAACATATTTTGTTCTATTTTTTTATAAATGGTAAATGAAAATAAATTTTACTGTGAAATATTTCTAGTAATATTTCTTTAGTTTTTTGTAATGTTTGTTTTATAATATTTCTTGTTTTTAGTTGATTTTATACTATAGAATAGCCTACTACAGTTGCATTTACACACACATACTATACAATTAAACTATTACAGTAATAATAATAATAGTATTTGTTCGTTTTAGTATTATTTTATTTTATTATATTGATAGATAATCACAAAAGCTTGACCAAATCGTGCAGCCCTACAAACAAGCACAGCAAACCTACAATTTTTTAAATCGCATTTTAAATCATAATCACAATACTGTATCAGAAAAATCGCATTTATTTTTTTTTGCCCAAATCGTTGCCCATAATAACCTCTTTACACTACAGAAGAGGAGTTTGTTTTGACCATCATTTGAGGAAAAGTGCAGAGAATCAGTAATTATCTGTGATTGTCTCTCTCCAGGCCTCCAGGGTTAGCGGGCAGCCCGGTGATCTCCGACATCTCCCTGATCCGACTGTCTCCAGGGGGCGCCGGCGAGTCCTTCCTCCCCCCGCACTCATACGTGTCTCCACACATGGAGCATTACCTGCGCTCGGCACACGCCAGTCCCACCCTGTCCATGATCTCAGCGGCCCGAGGACTGAGCCCTGCTGACGGTGAGGGCCGACTCGAACACAAACTTACATTTAACATTTAAATGCATGAGTAAACAGTGGAATTACCCTATTGGTAGTTTTTTCATGTGCAATTTTAATTTCTTTATTTGTGATTTATTTCTGCGGAGCTGTGAAGGTTTGGGGTCAGTTGAGAAATTAAAGATACAAAAGACAATAAAGATGTTTATAATGTTACTATTTAAAATAAGTACCGTTCCTTTGAAGTTTTTTTTTTTCTTATTCTCATCATATTAAAGTGATTTCTGAAGGATCATGTGACACTGAAGACTGGAGTAACGATGCTGAAAATTCAGCTTTGATCACAGGAATAAATTACATTTTACAATATATTCACATAGAAAACAGATATTTTAAATTGAAAAAATAGTTTATTTTGCGATAATGACCGCCTGACGGTACATTATCTCGTTTTTAATCATTTATATGATCATTTGAGTTAGTTAGTCCCCAATTCTGGCTGCTGATCAACACTAACACTTAATGTAGTGTGAGTCTGAAACACATCTGCATTATTAGATCCTCAACACAGGGTTTGCAAATTCAGCTTTTCAAAACTTATTGCCGTTTTGAATGTAATCATGTCTGAGGGCATGTGTGTATGTTTGGGTTTTGGGCACATGCAAATTGTCAAACATGTGAAACTTTCCCCATCCTGCGATTTGCCCTTCGGGGGACATCTTGGAAATTAATACGAGAAAAACGACACGGCAGAATTCCCCGATGCCGGCCCGAACCCGACGGCGGACCTCTCTCTTCAGAGCTGAATTACAATTACAGGTCGCGGCGAGCCGATCGAGTGACATATAAATCACGGTTCACAGTCTGTCAGCAGTAATGTGTTTGCACCTTTAAACTTAAATAAGCAGCACGCAGGAGATCCCAACAGCGATAAAGGCATAAAAGAGCGGCGAGAAAGAGAAATGGGGCTATTTGAGCCCAAGCGAGTGTGGATGGGTAGATGTGGCCTTGAATGGTTTCCAGACGCATCGGACCAGTTTCAGACCTCAGCGCTCAAACACAGGCCTGACGTTAGCGTTGGCTCGTGTTTTAAGGCCGTATTTATTATTCAAGTTGGAATATATAGACATTAAAGCCTTTGGAATAGAATCCAAGACACTTTTCGATTGTGTTCTTTGGCAGAGATTTATTTCTATATTAAAGGAGAGACAGATTTTTGGTCGTGTTTTAATGAGGAATGGTTTTGATCACAATTCGTAATACAGTTCAAGCACATTGACAGCATTCACGTCTGCGTTTCTCACCATATTTCTGTCCTAATCTATTTTCTTCAGCATTAAACATGTAAAACTCACTCTCTGATTGTTGCTGACACTTTTAAAAGAAGTTTACTACGTGCCAATGTCAACTCTGTTCTTACTGCAGATCCCTCCCGAGTGTAAAGCTAAGCTGGTAAAGCTTTACTTATAATGTTGGTTAAGGTTTATTGCATCTTAATTTATATATATATACACAGTATATATTTACATATATTTATATGCAAATTTAACTCTGTTCTGATTGGCTAACCACGATACGTCAGTATTGTTTGTAACAGTCGGGCTCTGGAAATAAAAAGTCCATTCATTTCCTCCATAGGGAAACTCCATGTTTAAAGACCGCTTTACTGGGAGTTTTGCTTCCAGTCCACAATCCTGTATGCGCTCAAAATATATATATATTGCATATTTTGCAATAAAAATATAAATAATCAACATTTTTAGATGAGTATTTCTATATTTCTCCATTGTTTTTAATTGCTGTTCACAAATGCTTCATGAGATTGTAGTTGTATCCCTCTCTAAAGCTGTTAAGTCCTTATCTTTGTATTTTTGTCTGATTTTTAAAAGCTTTTTTTGCTTTAAATCAAAGTTTGTAGTGTTGTGATTCACCTTGTAGCTGATTGGCTTCATTCATGCCTAACAAACACTGTTTTTTAAAATCCCTATTGAAAATACATCCGTAACCAGCAGCGCTGAACTAGGGGACGGGCACTAATGCACTCTATTGTTAACTAAAGCTATTAAAAAACATTTTTCTCAATTGAAATGAAGCTGAAAATATGAATATTAGACACAAATTTGAAATGTTGTCTTAGCAACTAACTGAAATATAATGCGTTTATATTGAGGTTCTAAAATAAGCAAACAAGAAATACTTTTTAAAAACAAAAACTAATAAAAATAGCAACTAAAAAACATGCAAAATTACAAAAACTGCCAAATATAAAAATAAAAGCAAATTCAACATATAATTCAAACTGGTTTCATCATGATGTAATACAAATGTGGGCAGGTCGTATGCTAATGAGCTCATAGATATTTTTTTTTTCAGTAAAAGTATCTGACTCTTGTAAATCTTCCCTCTGGCAGTGGCTCACGAGCACCTGAAGGACCGAGGGTTGTTCGGTCTGCCCCCTCCGCCCCCCGGCGCCACCCCGGCCGACTATTACCACCTGATGACGGCCCACAGGAACCCGTACGGAGAGTTACTGATGCAGGGAGCCGGGGCGGCTCATCTGCCCGAATACTTCACCCCGGTCGATGGTGAGTTACAGTCATATCTGTTTCACTGTGTTAAGAACTGAAACATAATATTTGTTTCCAGGGTAATACTTATGTGTGGCTTCAAAGGACTTTATAAACACACATTTCTCTTCGATTCTTACACCAGCAGACAGTAAAATAAATAAACTCAGCATCCGCTCGCAGCCGTCTCTCTAAACACTGGCGGGAAGTTTATGTTCATTCTCCATTCTGTCATCCAGCGCTTCCTACGTCAGGACAATAGAGCGATCCAAATGATCCATAACTGCTCGTTTAGTAAAATTAGCTTTTATTAAAGGAGTAGTTCACTTTTAAAAACACTTTTGCTGATAATTTACTCACCCCCATGTCATCCAAGATGTCCATGTCTTTCTTTCTTCAGTCGAAAAGAAATGAAGGTTTTTGATGAAAACATTCCAGGATTTTCTCCATATAATGGACTTCAATGGGGTCCAAATGAGAGTTTCAGTGCAGCTTCAAAGGGCTTTAAACGACACCAGACGATGAATAAGGGTCATTATCTAGCGAAATGTTTGGTCATTTAAAATATAAATAAAACAGCTCAGATGCTCGCCTCGCTCTGTTCTGTGATGCGCAATCGTGTTCGAACTGGTTCATCAAAATGAACGAATCTTTTTTCGAGTCATTTCATTCATTTTATTCGTTGAATGAACCAAATGACTCAAAAAAAGATTTGTTCGCTAGTTAAGACCCTTATTCCTCGTCTGGTGTCGTTTAAAGCCCTTTGAAGCTGCACTGAAACTCTCATTTGGACCTTGAACCGTTTGGACCCCATTGAAGTCCATTATATGGAGAAAATCCTGGAATGTTTTCATCAAAAACCTTCATTTCTTATCGACTCAAGAAAGAAAGACATGGACATCTTGGATGACTTGGGGGTGAGTAAATTATCAGAAAAAGTTTTTTTAAGTGAACTACTCCTTTAAAGTCCATGAAAGTGAAGTTCATCAAGATAAACTGTGTTTTACGCCTTAACTAACCAAATGATGAGCAACAGGGCATTTAGTTGATCGCACACTGCAATATCTCATTGGTCCAAAATCTTTCTCCTCATTAAACAACAGATATGTTTTGAATGTATGTTATTATGCATCAGTTTCATGTTCAGTGTGTGTATGGACTGAACTCATCCCTTTACACCGGGTTTTGAAAAGAACATTTGTCAAGCTATCATTAATATTGATTTATTGCTTTTGGAATTTCAACTGAAGCATCGCATTATTAACAGATGGATTATGTGGCGTTTATTTGACTTTCCCGTCTGTATTTAACCCATTTGCTGTTCTCCGAACCAGTCAGAGGAAAAATGCCATGACGAGACTAATGTGAGTAATAGTCCAGAGAGAGACGAGGTGTTATTTCAAACAAACACATGGTGATATACAGTAGGCCTCTTCCTCTCTATAGAGCAAACATTTGCTCTTGCGTCTCCTTCAAACAATCCGAGTTGAAAAACAAACACTGTCCGTTCGCTCTCCCTCTTTAGCGTGGCGTATCGGGTGTGTGTGTGTGCGCACAGATCTCGGGCTTTGCTAAAGCAACATGAATGAATAGCTCATTTAGCTGAGCTAACTCCGTCTGGCTTTGATCTGTGTCCCGTCCGGAGCCGCTGATACTTCCCGACAGCTTTTCCGCAGATGTGTTTGGATGCTGACAGTGGAGCGTGTCCCGCGCTTTGACGGGAAACAGCATGAGTCAGTTACAAAGACGGATAGAAAGAGAATGAGAGATATGATAAGTCAAGCAAAGCCAGTTAGAAAGTTGTAAAGAAACTTCAGAGTTTAAAAACACATTTTCTTTGGCTATATGCCGTTTAGTCATGATTAACCCAAAGAACCCAGAGGTACAGTAACTCTATAAACAATGGACCAGCCAGAGTGACTAACAATCAAAAATGCTGCAAATCCAAACATATTGGAAATGTTGAGAAAATGACCACAATTGCCAACATTCAGCGTAAAGTCATATGGATGTTGCATGTAGACTTATTTTTTGTGGTAAATTTAGTGATCACAGGTACAGTTTTGAGTTGTTGTTTTTTTTTGTTATAGCGCCACCTATTGGTGGAAGTGGCTGAAATTTGGTGTGTTCTTCTTAGGTTGTCCTGGTGTACATGTGTACCAAATTTTGTGAAGTTCTGATATTGTCACATCCAGTAAGCCATATTTGTTCATATGAATTTAGCTAAATGCAAACACAAACAGTTGAGATGTTGTTAGTGTTTTTTTTCTTCCGTTGTGGTGAAAGCATAAGATCATGGCGTCTTTGTGAGGCCATTAAAGGGATACTCCACTTTTTTTGGAAATAGACTAATTTTACAGCGTTAAACTGTTGAGTTTTACCGTTATTCAATCCATTCAGCCGATCTCCGGTTCTGGCGGTACCACTTTTAGCATAGCTTAGCATACATTATTGATGTGGACAAGACCGTTAGCATTTCTCATAAAAAAATGACCAAAGTGTTTCAATATTTTTCCTATTTCTGTAGTTACATCGTGCACTAAGACTGATGGAAAATGTAAAGTTGTGTGATTTTCTAGGCTGATATGGCTAGGAACTATACTCTCATAATAATCAAGAAAGTTTACTGCCGTACAGCGAGTGCAGCAGGTGCAATGATATGACGCTGCGCCTGAAAATAGTCCCCAGCTTGGTAACTTCCAACGTGACCGGGACTAAGTTTGTGTAGTTATGTTGACGGAAGATAGCCTATTTTCAGGCGCTGCGTCATATCATTACGCCTGCCGCACTCATGCTATCGAAACACTTTGGTCATTTTTTTTTGAGAAATGCTAACGGTCTTGTCCACTTCAATGATGTATGCTAAGCTATGCTAAAAGTGGTACCGCCAGAACCGGAGATCGGCCGAATGGATTCAATAACGTTAAAACTCAACAGTTTAACTCTGGGGGAGTTGTAAAATGAGCCTGTTTCCAAAAAAAAAGTGGAGTATCCCTTTAAGACCATGCAAATTCCACCACAGAACGCGTTTAAATCTGCAAACGTACACAGGCCCAACGTTTGCTTTCAGTCATAGATCAGTAGCTCCAAAAGATTCCTGTATGAGATTGATGTTGTAAGTTTTTGGTTTGTTTTTCTTTGTCTTTTCCACTGTGTGTTTAGCATCGGTTCTCTCTGGATTTGGGTCCTGAGGCGGCTCTTAGCACTAAAGATGTGTTAGGAGCTCCAACGAACGCCTGAACATGACAGCAAACCATTAGCTCATGCTAAGAGTAATGACCCTCACTGCAACAAAGCTGAGGGATTATTTATTAGCGCTGTGGTCTGTAGGGAACAAGTCCCCCCCCACACACACACACACACAAATAAATGATTTGTGTAATCCTGCTTGTGTTGGCACGGCTCGTGATGATGAAATCATTATGGACGTCCGGTTGCCAGAGTCTCTGGATACACACACACACACACACACACAGGGTCTAATGCTTAGCACCTGTTGAGTTAGCTGCAGTCGTCTCAGGAACTCTCCACTAAAAACTGCTCAGAGCTTCTCAAGTCTGAAACATACTCTACACAAGTTATCACTACTTTAATGATAAGGAATCCGGTTTAATGGCACAGATATATTAAATTAAAGTCTTTTCAATCCCTGTTGATGTTACCAAGACAATCATGAGCCATTGACGCACAAACATACACTTATTATTCACACACATTTCTTTTTGAGCCAGAATTGGTTCTGTAAATTACCCACATTAAACAAAGTCAAGTCTGCAATCGTCTGATTGTTATCTGGGTAATTACGGTAATTTATTGGGAAGGATTAATTATCCCAAATCAAATCAAAATGAGGTCATGCTGTGTGTGAGATGGGGACGATTAAGACAGTTTTTACCTAACCGGTAAAATAAAGCACTTTAAACAAATTTTCAGAAAACTTTGAATTGATTTTTCTTCTTTGTATTTTTTTTTTACATACAATATTACCAAAACATAAGAAGCTGTAGAAACACTATTTAAAAAAAAATATTTTATTTAATATTTATTTAATATTTTATTTAATATTTTTATATATGTAAGTATTTTTATTATTTTTAAAAATTTGAAACAAACAATATTTCATTAAAGGTATATTTTATTTATTTTATACATTTTAAATATTGAACAAAATATATCTAAATATAATGTAATTTAACTATAAATATTTTTGCATAAAGTTTGTTGTGACTTCTTCACGATCTTTGTAATACTGGAGTGAATCTGGTTTCCCAGTGAAGTCACGTTATCCAAGTACAGTATATTCTGTTTTCCACGGCCGGAAATCAATCTTGAGCACTTATTGATGGGCTTCGGCTCTATCCTGCGGAGCCGTGTGTCGCAGAGGGTGTGTGAGAGCATCGATCATGCAGTCGTACTCCACACTCACACACAAACACACGCACACACGCTAGTGAGGTTCCTAAAATAGCTCAGCAGTGAACGAAACTGGAAATGACACTAAGATTCTCCTGAGCGAGAGAAAGAGAATCAAACTGAAGTATTGATCACTTGAACTGGTGTCATGCTGGGAGGATCTGCTGAAATAACTGGACAATTTCAGAATTATGGACTTCCTGATGGATCAAAAAATATATAATTATCTTTAAAAACAATTGCATTGATGAATTGCGCAATAACCATTGATCAAGAAAGTAAGATTCATTTTACTAAAAATGACAGAATTTTACACCGTCCATCTCTCCGCTCTCAGATGCATGCGTCAAAACTAAAGATTACAGACCATTTTTCTTGGCTATAAGCCGTTTAGTCCCAATTAACCCACAGTACACGAGTGTACAGAAACTTTATAAGCATTGGAGCATCAAAAATATTGCAATTAGCAGCAATCATTAGCTCAAAACAGATGTGGAACAGCTGCCAACATTCAGCATAAAGCCTAATGGGTGTTGCCGTGTGTGCTTTTGAGGTAAAGTTTGGGGTAAACGTAAGATTTTTTTAAGTTATAGCGCCACCTATTGGTGGAAATTGCTTAAATTTGGTGCGTGCACTCAGACTGTCGTGGTGTACACATGTGCCAAATTTTGTGCATTTCTGACACTGTCACATCTTTAAAAACAAATTTTGTTAAACACAGATTTGCATTGATGAATTGCACAATAAACGTGTTTAAAGAGTTCTGGTTTGATTGCATGGTTTAACATGTTACGTGTTTACAGTGTCACGGTTTCCCAGCCCTCGTCTGACGCCCAGGTTGAGTCGAAAGCGAGCGTTATCCATCTCTCCGCTCTCGGACGCCAGCATCGACCTGCAGACCATGATCCGAACATCACCCAACTCTCTGGTGGCCTACATCAACAACTCCCGCTCCAGCTCGGCCGCCAGCAGCTCGTACGGACACCTCTCAGTCGGAGGAATCAGGTACCTGGATTCATCTATCAGTGGCTACTTGCAAACAAATAATCCGCCTCCATCGGACTGAAAAGCCTTCATGTAAACATCTTAACCGATCCGATTGAGCTCGATCTGAATGAAATTTCGATCCCATTGAGAAACGAATATTTCCTCCGTTTTCAATATAACATCATCAAAAAAGTTGTCATTTACATCAACCCGCATAAATACGCCATCTATGATCATATGACGTTAAGCATTTTCTGGCGCATAATATGGCGTTTGAGAACCTAAAACCCCGTTTCTCCTAGTCGACTGACAACACATAACCGGCGTTATCAGAAATCTTCACATTTTAGAAATAATCGTTTTCTGTGATAAAAACAGGGTTTTGGTGCAAATAAGAGGCCAAACCTCAGGGAAATATCTGCGTCTTCCCTTCTTGTAATCAGGGCATGAAAGTGCTGGTTTATTCCTTTTGTCACATACAGCAGCACATGCCCATCTCTTCATCTCTTCTGTTCCAGCCCTTCATTCCCGTTCCCACACTCCATCAATCCGGTGGCGTATCAGCAGCTGTTGTCACAGCAGCGAAGCCTCAGTGCGTTCGGACACACTCCGCCGCTCATACAGTCGTCACCCGCGTTCTCCAGCAGGGTCCCACTGAGCCTGTCCACCCTGCCCACACACACCGCCAGTGACATCGACAGCAAGGTAACACACGTCACTGACACACCAACACAACGACACTCAGTCTTGTTATAGAGAGTGTATTAGAATGCTTTTTGCAATATTAAAGTATAAAAAGTGCTATACAAATTATTATTATCATAGTATTGTATTTATATGGCACCATTTATATATATATATATAAGCAATAATTCATTAAAAACTAATATTTTATTATAATATTGTTTAGAGTACTATTATTACTTTTAGTACAACATAATAATTATTATTATTGCTATTGTTATTAAAACTGTATGGCACCTACAAATAATAATAATAATAATACGTTAAAAATATTTTACTAGTGCTACTATTTATAGCATTTTTTATTATTAATATTGTTATTATTTGTACTTCAACTTTTCCATGTACAAAAAAATGCATCTATAAACTTTGCCATATAATAATATTAATAATAATTATAATATTTTTTACAAACAATTGTTCATTTATAGAACTTTTATTTTTATAACTATTATTATTATTTGTATAGCACCTTTTTATGTATAAAATAATTTATACATAAATGGTTCAATTTCACAATAAACTATGATTATATTTCATCATAATATATTTAGTATTAGTAGTAGTTGTAGTATCTGTATAGCACAGGCATAAAAAATATGTATATGCACTATATAGAACATAACATAAATAGATGCATTAATAATAAATATTTTTCGAGAAATTATTTTATTGTAGTGTTGTTGTAACCATAATAATAAACTATTAGTATTCTTGGAATTTGGAATTAATTCATCAATAATTATTTCACTGTACATTTTATGTAAAAATGAATGAAAAGAGCCTGATTCTCATTATTAGAGCTGAAGCCACACACACACGACGCAGTTTCTCTGTGGTTGCTCTTCTGTCAGAAACACACAGCAGTTCCAGACCGCACATGGACTCTGTCAGCACTTCGAGTCGTCTGCTGTCTTGATGCTCACTTCTCTTCTTTCTTCGCTCTTTCTTCAGAACACAAATGGAGACTCTGCAGTCAGCAGCACGGTAAACCCTCTAAACCACAAGAGGTCAAAGGTCAAGACAGAGTTGGACGGGCCGCGACCTGTGTCGCCGTGCTCTCCGGTAAGGGACCGCGTCCTAGTGTGCTCACTTCTAAGTCAACATCTTAAATGACATGTAACCTCATTAGTAAGCGATCTGAAGCTCTCTACACACATACACACATGTACTACGCCTTGTAGTGTTCAAGTGAAGGTCCACACACACTAATATTGTGTAGATTTGACGCAATAAAATAGAAAAATAGATGCTATTATATTAATATAAATATAAAAACATATATATTTTAAATAATCACTGCAACATTAGTATTATATTATATTCTAGTATTAATATAAAAGTGCATTTATCATATTAGTGTGCTATTATTAATATAAATAAATCAATATAATAAATATATTGTACTGCATTCATGTATCATTATTATTATTATAATTATTGTATGGCACCCTAAGGTGTTATACAAATAATAATATTATATATATATATATATATATATAAATATTATTAGCATTATATTTGTATGGCACCTTTTATACATAATTTATTTTTATGCTATTATTTTCATTTTAACTTGAATATAAACTATATTTGATTGTATTATATATTATATATTTATAATATAAGTGAATGTTAATATAAAATACACATATTATATTAATATATAATATTAATATTATACAATATATTTTATATTAATATTCAAATTGATTTCATCCGATGTTTGTTTACAGTTTATTTTACTATAAAATTGTTTTAAAAATAGTTACAATAAATAAATATTATTATATCAACTACTGTATTTTTTTTTCTATAAGCATTTTTTATTATATAAAATATACACAAAATCAGCATGACTCCATATTAGATTTCCTTTCTAAGGCCAAAGCAATGCATTCTGGGATTGCGTTCCCTGTGAAATCCACATATCAGCCTTGACATCCGCTCACAAGGTTATGAAACAGAACTTGACGGAAAACGCATAGAAACAACAGACGGTGAATGGCCCGTTCGTCCTGTTACGCTAAAAAAAAGTGGGGATTTTTCTCTCTGAATTGCTCTGTACTGATCAATGACAGGCCGTGAGGCCCTCGGGAGCCCCGCGGTCCCCTGACCCGCTTCTTCACACGCACCGCGCGAGAAAAACTCCAGCTGATAAGAGCTTTACACGCGTTGGCTCGCTCACTCGCCGCGCCGTGTAAACTGTGCCAGAGCACTTCATTTTAATGAAATATTGGCCGGCCGTTATTGTCACCTGAGAGTTTTTTCTCTCTCTCTTTCTCCTTCGCGCTGCTCATCTTTTGACAAATCTGCGGCTGCTCTTGGCGGTGAGGCAGGTTGGCTCTTGATGCATGGGGAATAAGGCGGCTGCCGTCGTCTTGGGGCCAGCAGAATTGATGAAGATAGCTCACAGGGCAGAGATAAACATGCTGCAGTCAGCATGCTGTGTGTGCGTGTGTGTGTGTGTGTGTGTGAGCGTCTCCGCTACCCACAGCAGAGCACGGTCCGATCGCTCTTAACACCACACACGTGTCGCTACAAGCGCACAATTAATGTTTCGTCTTCTACTACCGTTCTGGCCGGGTAAATAATACATCAGCGTTGAGGGAGTGCTGTTAGAGCGTTTGTCTGTCCAGTGGGCCGATGCGAAGAAGACATTGATGTTTGGTTTAATGCCAGTGTTAGAGTGCCGAAGTTACAACGTCACTCTGTAGGCCAAAGCGCTGAAGTGAGTTAGCATTTTAGTACTCCCGGCTCCCTCGCTCTAAAGTCTATGGGATTTGTGAATGGGTTTTTGCTAAATCGCCTGAAATAAGGTCTGTGGTGAACAAAGCCTCTAAATATTTTCACGTTTTGACAGCTGACGTTGATATTTTGTTGGGTTTAAGTCGTGCTATTAAAGGGTTAGTTGTTCGCCCTAAAATTAAAATTCTTTTATTAATTACTCATCCTCTTGTCGTTCCAAACCCATACGGTTTGTGTTCGTCTTCGGTGAGATTTCTCTCTCCATTGACAGTCTATGCAACTACCACTTATAAGCTTCAAAAATATCATTGTAAAGCTAATCCATTTGAATTGAGCGGTTTAGTCTAAATATTCTGAAGAGACTCGATGAATGATGAACGAGATATGATGAACAGATTGAATTTAGACTTTTATTCACATTTAAATATTAATGAGTGGACAAACAGAAGCTCAACTGAATCTGCTTGACGCATGAGAACAAGCCTTTCTGAAGCTCAAACGTGATGCGTAACACGAGAATGAACCTCATTGGCTCTTGTTGAAGCTCAAACGTGATGCGTAACACAACAATGAACCTCATTGGCTCTTGCTGAAGCTCAAATGTGATGCGCAACACGAGAATGAACCTCATTGGCTCTTGTTGAAGCTCAAACGTGATGCGTAACACAACAATGAACCTCATTGGCTCTTGCTGAAGCTCAAATGTGATGCGCAACACGAGAATGAACCTCATTGGCTCTTGCTGAAGCTCAAATGTGATGCGCAACACGAGAATGAACCTCATTGGCTCTTGTTGAAGCTCAAATGTGATGCGTAACACGAGAATGAACCTCATTGGCTCTTGTTGAAGCTCAAATGTGATGCGTAACACGAGAATGAACCTCATTGGCTCTTGTTGAAGCTCAAACGTGATGCGTAACACAACAATGAACCTCATTGGCTCTTGTTGAAGCTCAAATGTGATGCGTAACACGAGAATGAACCTCATTGGCTCTTGCTGAAGCTCAAACGTGATGCGTAACACGAGAATGAACCTCATTGGCTCTTGTTGAAGCTCAAATGTGATGCGTAACACGAGAATGAACCTCATTGGCTCTTGTTGAAGCTCAAATGTGATGCGTAACACGAGAATGAACCTCATTGGCTCTTGTTGAAGCTCAAACGTGATGCGTAACACAACAATGAACCTCATTGGCTCTTGTTGAAGCTCAAATGTGATGCGTAACACGAGAATGAACCTCATTGGCTCTTGCTGAAGCTCAAACGTGATGCGTAACACAACAATGAACCTCATTGGCTCTTGTTGAAGCTCAAATGTGATGCGTAACACGAGAATGAACCTCATTGGCTCTTGCTGAAGCTCAAACGTGATGCGTAACACAACAATGAACCTCATTGGCTCTTGCTGAAGCTCAAATGTGATGCGTAACACAACAATGAACCTCATTGGCTCTTGTTGAAGCTCAAATGTGATGCGTAACACGAGAATGAACCTCATTGGCTCTTGCTGAAGCTCAAACGTGATGCGTAACACAACAATGAACCTCATTGGCTCTTGTTGAAGCTCAAATGTGATGCGTAACACGAGAATGAACCTCATTGGCTCTTGCTGAAGCTCAAACGTGATGCGTAACACAACAATGAACCTCATTGGCTCTTGCTGAAGCTCAAATGTGATGCGTAACACGAGAATGAACCTCATTGGCTCTTGCTGAAGCTCAAATGTGATGCGTAACACGAGAATGAACCTCATTGGCTCTTGTTGAAGCTCAAATGTGATGCATAACACGAGAATGAACCTCATTGGCTCTTGTTGAAGCTCAAATGTGATGCGTAACACGAGAATGAACCTCATTGGCTCTTGCTGAAGCTCAAATGTGATGCATAACACGAGAATGAACCTCATTGGCTCTTGCTGAAGTTCAAATGTGATGCGTAACACGAGAATGAACCTCATTGGCTCTTGTTGAAGCTCAAATGTGATGCGTAACACGAGAATGAACCTCATTGGCTCTTGTTGAAGCTTAAACGTTTATTAATGAGAGTGTTAAAGAGTGTTAATGCCATAACGTTGCTGTTCCTCAGGACCACCTGGGTGGCGCACAGGACCTGAAGGAAGACTTGGACGAGTGCAAGCATGAGGCGGAGCTGGTGTACGAGACCAACTGCCACTGGGAGCGCTGCAGCAAAGAGTACGACACGCAGGAACAGCTGGTGCATGTAAGTGTGTGTGTGTGTGTGTGTGGTTATGGGATAGTCTGACAGACGGCTGGGTTGGACACGGGGTCAAGAAATCGCTAAATACCAGCAGTGAAGGAGAGATGCGGAAACAACAGGCAGAATCACAATTCATCCACTTTTTATAAACACAAGTTCGATTTTATTGGGTTCAACTTACATTATTCTTTCCAAAAAGCGCAGACTTAGACAGGAAGAGAAGCTCACCTGCATTTATAACGACTGGTCAGACTTGGGAATGCCGTTGTGAGAAAGCTCCTACTGTGTGTGTGTGTGTGTGTAATAAGCGTCCCATCTGAGGAGACTTACTTAAATTTACTGACTCGGTTTTGGCCTGGGCAGCTGAGTGGCACAAGCTGTCACTGACCTCTGACCTCTGACCTCTTGACCCGTGACCCAAAGGGCACAGCATAAATCTGTCTCACCAGATGATCCGAATTGTTCATGTGGAACTGGTTTAGAATACCACAGGCTAACAATATAGAGAAGAAAATACATGAAATACAGACTTACAGTACAATTATAATTATAATAAATTAAACACTTTTAATGATAGATATCTGCACTTTTAAAAGCTAATGCTACACCAGTTTTTGTTTGCTACTCATATTATTAATATTATTATTTATTTATTTGTATACACACATTCATGTTGTTATATTAGATCAACTATCAAATTATATTATATATTTTATTCCTTACACCAACATAACTTACACACTCCTTTAGAGAGTGAAATAGGTCAAGGGAATTTGGACGGTGTGTTTTCACGACCGACTGGTTTCTTTGTAATGCTTTGATGTGCTTTCCTGAGACGGGCTGATCTATCCCAGCATGCACTCTGTGCTGTGTGGGGTGACAACTTTCTGTGGCATTCCAGACAACCAGTGAAGCGTAGAGAAAAGAGCCTGTCCATCACACTGAAACACACACACACACATACACTCGCTGAGGAGAGGGACTGATTCACTCTCACTCTCGCTCAGTCACTGAATGAGATCTTCACTGAATGACACTCTTGATTGTCTGTTTACACAAGCGATACACACTCTGATAACAGCTCATTATGGGCTTAAAGAGGAACAGAGAGCGCCTGTGTGTGTGTGTGTGTGTTATCAGTGATCTGGAGCAGTTCATTGTTGCTGCTGTAGGACATCATGATGGGAAGTCTACAGATGTGGCCATAATGAAGCTCATTGTGGAGGAATCGTGTGTGTGGATTGTTTCTAATTCCTGATTGATTCAGGCAGTCGGTAAAAACTGGACAGAAAGTTGTTTTAGCGTGTGTGTGTGTAATGGGTAGGTTTAGGGGTCGGGTTAGTGTGTGATGGGCAGGTTTAGGGGTCGGGTTAGTGTGTGGTGGGTAGGTTTAGGGGTCGGGTTAGTGTGTGATGGGCAGGTTTAGGGGTCGGGTTAGCGTGTGTGTGTGTAATGGGTAGGTTTAGGGGTCGGGTTAGTGTGTGATGGGTAGGTTTAGGGGTCGGGTTAGCGTGTGTGTGTGTAATGGGTAGGTTTAGGGGTCGGGTTAGTGTGTGATGGGCAGGTTAGGGGTCGGGTTAGTGTGTGATGGGCAGGTTTAGGGGTCGGGTTAGTGTGTGATGGGCAGGTTAGGGGTCGGGTTAGTGTGTGATGGGCAGGTTTAGGGGTCGGGTTAGTGTGTGATGGGCAGGTTTAGGGGTTGGGTTAGTGTGTGGTGGGCAGGTTTATGGGTCGGGTTAGTGTGTGATGGGTAGGTTTAGGGGTCGGGTTAGTGTGTGTGTGTGATGGGCAGGTTTAGGTGTCGGGTTAGTGTGTGGTGGGCAGGTTTAGGGGTCGGGTTAGTGTGTGGTGGGCAGGTTTAGGGGTCGGGTTAGTGTGTGGTGGGCAGGTTTAGGGGTCGGGTTAGTGTGTGATGGGTAGGTTTAGGGGTCGGGTTAGCGTGTGTGTGTGATGGGTAGGTTTAGGGGTCGGGTTAGTGTGTGATGGGTAGGTTTAGGGGTCGGGTTAGTGTGTGATGGGTAGGTTTAGGGGTCGGGTTAGTGTGTGATGGGTAGGTTTAGGGGTCGGGTTAGTGTGTGATGGGTAGGTTTAGGGGTCGGGTTAGTGTGTGATGGGCAGGTTTAGGGGTCGGGTTAGTGTGTGATGGGTAGGTTTAGGGGTCGGGTTAGTGTGTGTGTGTGATGGGCAGGTTTAGGGGTCGGGTTAGTGTGTGGTGGGCAGGTTTAGGGGTCGGGTTAGTGTGTGATGGGAAAGTTTAGGGGTCGGGTTAGTGTGTGTGTGTGATGGGCAGGTTTAGGGGTCGGGTTAGTGTGTGGTGGGCAGGTTTAGGGGTCGGGTTAGTGTGTGATGGGTAGGTTTAGGGGTCGGGTTAGTGTGTGATGGGTAGGTTTAGGGGTCGGGTTAGTGTGTGATGGGTAGGTTTAGGGGTCGGGTTAGTGTGTGATGGGTAGGTTTAGGGGTTGGGTTAGTGTGTGATGGGCAGGTTTAGGGGTCGGGTTAGCGTGTGTGTGTGTAATGGGTAGGTTTAGGGGTCGGGTTAGTGTGTGATGGGTAGGTTTAGGGGTCGGGTTAGCGTGTGTGTGTGTAATGGGTAGGTTTAGGGGTCGGGTTAGTGTGTGATGGGTAGGTTTAGGGGTCGGGTTAGTGTGTGATGGGCAGGTTAGGGGTCGGGTTAGTGTGTGATGGGCAGGTTTAGGGGTCGGGTTAGTGTGTGATGGGCAGGTTAGGGGTCGGGTTAGTGTGTGATGGGCAGGTTTAGGGGTCGGGTTAGTGTGTGATGGGCAGGTTTAGGGGTTGGGTTAGTGTGTGGTGGGCAGGTTTATGGGTCGGGTTAGTGTGTGATGGGTAGGTTTAGGGGTCGGGTTAGTGTGTGTGTGCGATGGGCAGGTTTAGGTGTCGGGTTAGTGTGTGGTGGGCAGGTTTAGGGGTCGGGTTAGTGTGTGGTGGGCAGGTTTAGGGGTCGGGTTAGTGTGTGGTGGGCAGGTTTAGGGGTCGGGTTAGTGTGTGATGGGTAGGTTTAGGGGTCGGGTTAGCGTGTGTGTGTGATGGGTAGGTTTAGGGGTCGGGTTAGTGTGTGATGGGTAGGTTTAGGGGTCGGGTTAGTGTGTGATGGGTAGGTTTAGGGGTCGGGTTAGTGTGTGATGGGTAGGTTTAGGGGTCGGGTTAGTGTGTGATGGGTAGGTTTAGGGGTCGGGTTAGTGTGTGATGGGCAGGTTTAGGGGTCGGGTTAGTGTGTGATGGGTAGGTTTAGGGGTCGGGTTAGTGTGTGTGTGTGATGGGCAGGTTTAGGGTCGGGTTAGTGTGTGGTGGGCAGGTTTAGGGGTCGGGTTAGTGTGTGATGGGAAAGTTTAGGGGTCGGGTTAGTGTGTGTGTGTGATGGGCAGGTTTAGGGGTCGGGTTAGTGTGTGGTGGGCAGGTTTAGGGGTCGGGTTAGTGTGTGATGGGTAGGTTTAGGGGTCGGGTTAGTGTGTGATGGGTAGGTTTAGGGGTCGGGTTAGTGTGTGATGGGTAGGTTTAGGGGTCGGGTTAGTGTGTGATGGGTAGGTTTAGGGGTCGGGTTAGTGTGTGATGGGTAGGTTTAGGGGTCGGGTTAGTGTGTGATGGGCAGGTTTAGGGGTCGGGTTAGTGTGTGGTGGGCAGGTTTAGGGGTCGGGTTAGTGTGTGATGGGCAGGTTTAGGGGTCGGGTTAGTGTGTGATGGGCAGGTTTAGGGGTCGGGTTAGTGTGTGATGGGTAGGTTTAGGGGTCGGGTTAGTGTGTGATGGGTAGGTTTAGGGGTCGGGTTAGTGTGTGATGGGCAGGTTTAGGGGTCGGGTTAGTGTGTGATGGGCAGGTTTAGGGGTCGGGTTAGTGTGTGATGGGCAGGTTTAGGGGTCGGGTTAGTGTGTGATGGGTAGGTTTAGGGGTCGGGTTAGTGTGTGGTGGGCAGGTTTAGGGGTCGGGTTAGTGTGTGATGGGTAGGTTTAGGGGTCGGGTTAGTGTGTGATGGGTAGGTTTAGGGGTCGGGTTAGTGTGTGATGGGTAGGTTTAGGGGTCGGGTTAGTGTGTGATGGGAAGGTTTAGGGGTCGGGTTAGTGTGTGATGGGAAGGTTTAGGGGTCGGGTTAGTGTGTGATGGGTAGGTTTAGGGGTCGGGTTAGTGTGTGATGGGCAGGTTTAGGGGTTGGGTTAGTGTGTGATGGGCAGGTTTAGGGGTCGGGTTAGTGTGTGATGGGCAGGTTTAGGGATCGGGTTAGTGTGTGATGGGAAAGTTTAGGGGTCGGGTTAGAGTGTGATGGGCAGGTTTAGGGGTCGGGTTAGTGTGTGATGGGCAGGTTTAGGGATCGGGTTAGTGTGTGATGGGTAGGTTTAGGGGTCGGGCTAGTGTGTGATGGGTAGGTTTAGGGGTCGGGTTAGTGTGTGTGTGTGATGGGCGGGTTTAGGGCAGGTTTAGGGGTCGGGTTAGTGTGTGGTGGGCAGGTTTAGGGGTCGGGTTAGTGTGTGATGGGTAGGTTTAGGAGTCGGGTTAGTGTGTGATGGGCAGGTTTAGGGGTCGGGTTAGTGTGTGATGGGTAGGTTTAGGGGTCGGGTTAGTGTGTGTGTGTGATGGGCAGGTTTAGGGGTCGGGTTAGTGTGTGGTGGGCAGGTTTAGGGGTCGGTTTAGTGTGTGATGGGTAGGTTTAGGAGTCGGGTTAGTGTGTGATGGGCAGGTTTAGGGGTCGGGTTAGTGTGTGATGGGAAGGTTTAGGGGTCAGGTTAGTGTGTGATGGGCAGGTTTAGGGGTCGGCTTAGTGTGTATGATGGGTATGTTTAGGGGTCGGATTAGTGTGTGTGTGTGTGTGTGTGTGTGTGTGTGTGTGTGAGATGGGTATGGGTGTGATGCGTGTGTGTGTGGTTATGGGATAGTCTGACAGTTAGAAAGTTGTTTTAGTCTTAATCCACTCCTAATGAACCGATTCTATTTAGAGATTCAGATGCTCTGATTCAAAAAGCATTTGCAAACTCTTAAGATCTCTATTTGGAGTCTAACTGTCAGCAGTTAAGATGTAGCTCATTACAAAAATGAGTTGTGAAACACCAAACTGGAACACAGAACACCATTTGATTCAGTGTGTTGACCAGTTAACACTGAGGCCTCAAGAATGAATATAAACGCGAGTGTTAGAGAAGAGAAATGATCCGGCAGCGTTTAAGAAACACACACACTGGCTCTCGCTCTAATGAATCACATCGAGGCATTTTGAAGTGAACAACTTCAGTGTAAATTTCCAAGAATCCCTTAAAAGCCATTTGAGTACACAGAGAGTTTGTTCGTAATTGAAAATATGTGGTTCACTCAGATCTGAGGGTTCTTGTCCATCACCAGAGACACTTTTAAACACACACTCTCTCACAATCACACACCATCACATTTTCTTATTCCCGTCTGACAGACGTAGAGAACGCAGACGCTCGTGATGGATAGCTCTGCTCTTCAATTGGCGGATAGGCAAATGTGCTCCTCAGAAGCTCAAATTGCTTTATTTTCTCAAGCCCTTGATAGATGCAGCCTCGCGTCCAAATGACGCCAATTGTGCTGTTTTTTGTGTGTGCGTGTGTGTGTGTGTGTGCAGGGAACGGCCAATTAGACCTTAAACACAACGCTGACATTACAAAGGGAGGTGAGACCCGAGATTCCTGTAGCAGAATGAAACTGAATGGTTGTGTTTGTGTGTTCGCAGCACATCAATAACGAACACATCCACGGGGAGAAGAAGGAGTTCGTGTGCCGCTGGGACGAGTGCTCTCGCGAACAGAAGCCCTTTAAAGCGCAGTACATGCTGGTGGTTCACATGCGCAGACACACCGGGGAGAAACCGCACAAGTGCACTGTGAGTCAAACGTGATTAAACACACACCTATAGACCTACATAACATAGACAGACCTTCTATTGTTTATGTAAAACAAATTATAATGACTAGTACAGATTAACCAAGACCTCAAAGAAAAAAAATATATACTTTATATTAAGTTTAAAAGAAGAAAAATGCAAATGTGCATAAAATACTGTAATATTTTAAAAAAAAAAAATTCAAAAATTCTAATTTTCACACTACAGATACAAATTTAGGTGAATTTGGATTTTTATACTTTTAAAAATATTTTAAATATTTTACAAATAAAAATGTCCCCAAACTACAGATAAATCCCTAAAATATGAATCTTTATAAATATATTTTTCAAATAATTAAAAATAAATAAAAAAAATGTCCCCAAACTACAGCTAAGAAAACATTAAAACTTAATGTCCCCCAAATACAGATAAAAATCTAAGGGAATTTGCATTTATATATTTACTTTTTTTTTTAAGTAAATAAAATTAGCATGACTGTATGCATTAAACATTATAAATAAAAGGGTTTTATGTACTGTACAAACAGTAGATCATGGGTTATTTTCCAACGAAATGCAGTCCTTGAACTCATAAAAATACCTTGAATGCAATGCAACTTGCTTTGGATAAAAGATGATGATTAGCAGCGTTTGTGCATATACGATACGCGACTGATTTGATCATATTGCAATGGGTTTTGTCAGCAAACACTGGAGATTATTTGAATTGGTAGTAATTATTTCCATAACTAGAACAACTCTAGTAATGGACTCTAGGATTGGTTTTATTTGAGCTTTATGAATGTCTGTGTGTGTTTTAGTTCGAGGGCTGCTCTAAGGCATACTCTCGTCTGGAAAATCTGAAAACTCACCTGCGCTCACACACCGGAGAGAAACCCTACGTGTGTGAGCATGAGGGCTGTAACAAGGCCTTCTCCAACGCCTCGGACCGAGCCAAACACCAGAACCGCACACACTCCAATGAGGTAAAGAGACTTTTTTCTACATCGCTTAATCCTACCAAACACCTAAACTTAACAACTACCTTACAAACTATAAATAAGCAAAAATTAGGAGTTTGAGGCAAAAGTCAGTCCATAGCGAGAAGTGGACCCCAAACTAAAGCAAGGCCAAATACATACATATATATATATATATATATATATATATATATATATATACATTTTTCATTGAAAAAAAAATATATAAATGTATAAATATTTAATTTAGTAGTAGTAAGTAATAAACAATATAAATATAAAAATATTGTTATTTTTGCATTGATATTTTTTGCATTTTTAATTTGCCGCATTACAACCAATCAAAATACTGTAAAAAAAAAAAATATATATATATAATATATAATAAAAAATAAATATTATATATTAATAAAATAATAATACTAATAATATATTCATAAAAAAAATAATATATTATTTATATAATAATAAAAAAAATATATATTTATATATTAATATAATAATATATAATATAATAGAATATTTTAATATTTTTGCATTTCAGTAATAAAAATGTGTTGTTTTATTTCATTATGGTAATTAGAACTGGATAATTTATTTAGTCTTTATATTGGAGAGACCCAGACAAATAATGTGACATTCAAGCTGCTCATTTCCATACAATGAAATTGAATGGTGACCATAAGATTAACCTAAAAAACGACTTAAATTTCGGTTTGTTCCTCAACCAGAGCTATTAAAACTACTAACCCGAGGGTGAGCATCTTATAACCATATTTTAATTTCTGGGTGAACTATTCCTATAAACGTGGGCGGACTGCATTCGATCAGTTAGCGTCATCCGCGCGCGAGTTTCAGACGTGTGCCGCCCCAGTAGTGGTTCTTCAGAGAGAGGATCCGATAATCTACTTCACTGTGGCATTACGGATCTGCTAACCGCCTAATGCTATGTAAATGTGCCATTTTCAGCATACACTAACAAATTTAGGCCAAAATTAGATTTGCTCACGCATTCCCTCATCATGTGTAGTGATTGCTCCTGGACGCCCAACGTTGTCCCATTAACCAGCAACAATGTGTGTGTGTGAATAATGAGCTGTGAAGCTAATGAGTACGGCAACCCACAATACATTAGTGAGAATCAAGCACGTCCCCAACGGAGAAACAGACCACCTGCAGACCGCGCATAGAAAATGAAACCCGGCGCCATTTCCATTCTCGGCTGATCCATCACAAGCTAAAGGAGGGAGAAAGATCATTTCATCTCAACTTTATTAGTAAACAGCCATGCATCACGAACGCTTAGCATTCGCACAATCAGTATGTCAGCACACGCTCCGTAATTTATTCCTCTAATTGTGTATTCATCCACCGCTCCATTTGAAGATAATCTGACTTAACAGGAAGAGATAAAACTCTAATTCAAAGTCGTACATTTGACTGTTAGAGGGTCATGTGAAACTGAGAGATATTTATCTCCGCAGAAACCCTACGTGTGTAAGATACCGGGCTGCACGAAGCGCTACACCGATCCCAGCTCGCTTCGGAAACACGTCAAAACCGTCCACGGGCCCGAAGCTCACGTCACCAAGAAGCAGCGGGGTGACCTTCCGTCGCGACCCCATCCGCCCAAGGAAAACGGAGAGAACGAAGCGGGAACCAAGCTGTCGGGGCGAACGGTTGACGAGAAACTCGAAGCCAACAGCACAACCAGAGCCGTCGAGGACTATCTGCAGGTCAAGTCTATAAAGACAGAGAACTCTATGGTAAGATCTAGTGTGAATGACGCCATACACAAGCTTGATTCTGTGTCCTAAAGTAAGTTTCTGAATGCATAGCAAGAGTGGTTGCATGGTTATAATCTGTACTCTCACATATATTATTCATTGCTGATTAAATATATCAGAGGTTATGCTAATCCAAACATACTAACAAAGCACGCTGCTGTATCGGTCCATCTTTAACCGCTCTCTCTACATGTGCTTCCTGCTATCTTTCCTGTTTCTCTCCCATACACTTTCCGTAAGGACAGACGTTACTGAGGTGAGCATGGATCCTTAATATCAGTCGCTTTCATTGGGCAGTTGACAAAGTTTTTTGCCAAACATCAATATATTTTTGTATGATGGAAATGAATTGGACATAAACATGAAAAATGAATCTTCCTCTTTTTCAAACTTGCAAGTTATTATTTACTTCCGGTTAATGTCCTAATAAACATTTATGCTAGTTGTGATTAATCGATTTGACGGCACAATTACAATATATATATAGAAAACTGTAAAATCTAAACGCATGACCAGTTTATTTTTATTCTAATAGACCTCAATTTTAAAATTGCCAGCGTTTTTAAATCATATTTCTTTAACCGTTCAGCTTATGAAGAGGAGAGTCACCCCACAGATGTAATTATAATAATTTCATGGACAAAATCTGTGCTTTCAGATGGCCTTCAAAATGATGAAAATATAAAGTAAAACAAAGGATGTTGTTTAAGCACAGTCAAAGTCCATGTCATGTCAACTGCCCTTCACAGAATGCATGGTAAATGTCTTTTTTTTCTGAGGTTATTCCATGAAAAGCTCAATCAAATTCAGGACACAGTATGATAGTAAACACATTTGGGTGTTGAATTCATCACTGCGTCAAAAAATGTGGACCTCTACATTATGAGATCTGTTGACACACAGAGGGCCCCTAATTTCCCATGGGCTTTCCACCATACATATCCAGCCCAATCCCCCCACAATCCCGAGATCTAACGCTCCCGCCTGCCAGTCAAGGATAAAAGCCATTAGTGGATTAATATTATATCAGTGGGACTGTTTTTGTGTCCTGAACAAATAGTGCCAGTGATCAAGCTGTGATCAAGCACGGTTCACGTGGGGACAGAATACATTTGCTTTATTCAAGGGATGTGCAAAGACTTAGCTTACCTTATTTATGTTGAGAGGCTTTCCCCTTTGTGTATTCATGCCAGGCCACATGCATAATGTACAAAGAGGTT
The DNA here is from genome assembly GCF_016745375.1 of Pimephales promelas. The sequence continues at coordinate 14,996,120 of NW_024121188.1, forward strand.
GCCATAGGAAATAACGATTTGTCAGGCACTTAATGTAGCTTTCTGAGAAGATCGCGAGGGGGAGGAAAAAGAAGTGGGATGTCTTGAGGAAGGGTGTTTTCCCAAACCTCGAATCAGTGTGCTCATTATTTGCAATTTACACTTGGGGAAGTGATTGTAAGGGTCGTGTGTTTTGCATGTTGCTGTGTCTGCATTCTGGGTCAAACTTCCCATCTGTCTCTCTCAGATGTATCAGTCCAGCCCTGGTGGTCAGTCATCATGTAGCAGCGAGCCGTCACCACTTGGCGGTGCCGCCCACCATGACGGTGGAGTAGAGCCGACGGCACTCAGCGGGGGCAGCATGGGAGATCTGAGCGCCCTGGATGACGCGCCCCTTGTGGATTCAACCGTCTCCACAGGAATGTTGGGCCTCCATCTTCGCAAGAACACCAGCCCTGCCCACAGACTCACGTATCTGAAGCAAGAAAAGCTGAAGTCGGTGAGGGACTCGTGCTCCTGGGCAAACCCAACTCCTCCTGCCCCCAGCACCAAGCTTCCACCCATTAATACCAGTGAGTAAACAAACCAAAACCAATTTTACATTTGATCGCATTTCCTGGAGATCACAAAGTCCTGGAAATTCATTTGACAGTATCTGCATTTACCCCGTCTAAATTCAGCTCTTTTCTGTTGCAGGTTCTTTATTGGAGAGTTCTGGCAGTCTGTGTGATCCAGGGCTTTCCATCTCCAGCCCGCGCCTGGGCGATCTTTGTCCCGGCGAGACTACGGTTCTAAGTCAACTGGTTGAGCGTCGGGACAGTCTGGCCAGCAACGTGAGCTCGGCTTACAACCTTAGCCGTCGTTCTTCCGGGATCTCGCCCTGCTATTCAAGCCGTCGATCCAGCCAAACCTCACAAACTGGTGGGCGCCTTAACATCAGCTCTACCGGCTCCTACGACCCCATTTCCACTGATTTGTCTAGAAGGTCCAGTGAGGCCAGCCATTGTGGAGGAATCCCCAGTCTGCTCAGTCTGACTCCTGCCCAACACTACAGACTCAAAGCCAAATATGCTGCTGCCACAGGCGGCGCGCCACCAACCCCTCTACCTAATATGGAGTCTATGAGCCTAAAGACTCGGATGGCCCTATTTGGGGATTCCCATGAAATGGCCACACTCCCCATCCATCCCCCTTCAGTTCCCAGAAGGTGTAGCGATACCAGCTACGCCAACCGTAGCGTCTTGCCCCATGAGGTGACGGGAAACATCACTCGCAGAGCAAGCGACCCAGTTAGAAGAGTAGGTCCGGAGCAGTATGCCCTCCAGCAACGTTACAATAGCATGACCAATGTGAACCAATATCCGTCGTTGCATCATCCTGGATCCAGCCGACACTTTTCACAGATCAACAGCCTGTCTGAGGGTAACGTAAACCGCCACCAATATCCGCCCCGACCTTCTAGCATTTCTGAGAACGTGGCAATGGAAACCATGGCGAGTGACCAGAATAATGACGCAATGATGTCACACGATGACATTGTTCAGTACCTTACATCTCAGAATGGAGATTCCACCCAACATCCAGGGATAACGTACCGCTACTATCCTGGTCATGGCTTTGGGTCCCTGCAACAGTGTCATTACCAGAGACGCCTGGCCTTGGTGGAAGGGAACACGAATGCCGTAACGCAACAAACGGCAGCTCCAAGCTCTCAGCAGACATTCCCAGGTTCACCCAATGCCACTAAGAGCCAGATGCCGGTGCAGTGGAACGAGGTCAGTTCAGGGACAGTGGATTCATCTCACAGCCAAACCAAGCAGGGATCAGGGCGGGGAAACCTCCAACAAAAACAAAACCTCGCCTCCTTTCAGAACGTCAACTCCAACCAACAAGTTGGGCTGATGAGTCACAACCTCGCTCACGCTGCCCACGTGCAACGGAATAACGAGTTTAATTCACAGAGGGTCAACCAAAGGCAATCGCTACGACAGGCTAACACAGATCAGTCTATCTTTCTGCGTGGTTACAATGAGGGTTCTGCTTCAAATGATATCAGTGGAGGTTTGCTGAGCCCGCCTGGTAAAGCGCTGACGGCACAGTCTGGCAGTGTCCAGAATAACAGGGTACGAGCTCAGCCGGTGGCTAGTCAAAGCCATGCCACTTTTCATGGAAATAATCATGGAAATTATTCCCAGATGAACATCAACCAGCAAGGCTATATCATTCCAGCCCAGAATCCCACGCTGAACGGAAACCATGGACTGCTACAGCCAAGGCCGCCCACAGAACCCAAACCCTACAGCCGGCAGCTCTCAGTGCCAACGACAACTGCAGCGCAGCAACTTGGTTACCCACAATCCAACTTTAGCCCTGCGTATGACACCTCTGAGGCCAGTCCTAAAAAATCGGCTGACGGCACAGATACCAATGGTATTTTCTACACTGGACAGATTCACATGTTCGAGTCCGGCAGTCTTGAGATGACAGATGCAGTGCAAATCGGGATAGTCATGGGCTCCCCAGAAACAAATCAGGTCTCGAGCACAGTGGATTCAAACGGAGCAGAGCACCCCCAGATCGACTTCGACGCCATGCTGGACGACGGCGATCACTCCAGCCTCATATCAGGAACTTTAAGCCCCAGCCTCCTCCGCAGCCTATCCCAGAATTCCTCCCGTCTCACCACTCCCAGAAACTCAGTGACGTTGCCCCCGGTGCCTGCGGGAATCGGCAACATGGCCATCGGAGACATGAGCACCATGCTGACTGCGCTCGCAGAGGAAAGCAAGTTCCTCGATATGATGTCATAGGAAAAACAGGAAGCGCGAGATTAAAAGAGACAGTGTTTGTGATGACCTGTGGGACATAACATTGCATCGACATTTTTTAAATCCTTTTTTTAAAAGCGTATTATTCTGTATAGCATTAGTTTGGCGACATCTTTTTGTTTTGCTCAAGAAGCCATACTTTGCCTTAGACCTGTGTATGTACAGCACACACAGTATACGAACAGACAGAGAATTTGATATGCGACAGTCCTGTATTTTTATACGACTTCTGAACTGACGACACGAACGCAAGAAACAAGTGCCTCGCTGTGCACAAGCATATGCAGGAATTACATTACTCGAGCAGAACGGGACTGTATCTTTTCGGGCCTTTTCAATGGAGACGGTTTTGTATATTCTGTAAATTAAATGTAATATTATGCTTCCTATCCTTGTTTGTACTAGACAGAAGAAAGGATCTGAATGAATATGCAGATAAAATATTATGAAATGTAAAGCTTGGCAGGTGAAAGTGTGGTTCAGAATCAGAAATACCTCTTGCTTTGTTTTGTATGATTGAAGACCAGAATGGAATCACAGGAACGTAACAGCGCTTTAAACAAACTGAACTAAACTCTGAGAATCGCACAACTGATTATCATGGACATTTGAACTCTATATCAGACATACGTTTAAACTGTCCTGTTGTCCACAGATTCCTTTTACAAAGCTGGATCATGTAGATAACTTTTGTACATTTTTAATGAAATACAATATTGTTGTTTTTCTACAGTGTTGTTTGGTTCTTCATTCTACACCCAGGACATTTGTGAATAACTCTCTACTAATAGTTTAATGCTTTTAACTCTTTCCCACCAGCGTTTTTTTTTTATTTTATTTTTTTTAGTTTACAGTCAGCGCCAGCATTTTTGATCATTTTCCCCAAATATTTCATAGCCCCAGAACATTTTCTTGTAGGAATATCAGAGGATATATATAAAGGAAGAACAGACCAAAGCTTAAAGCATTACAGTAGCACCTCATTGCAGTACACGAGATCCAGGGGGCGGAGGTGGATCCAGATTTAAGGGGCGGAGATGGGTACTATTAGGGGTGGGGTTAGGGATAAGGGTGTGGAGATGGGTAGGATTAGGGATTAGGGGGCGGAGATGGGTAGGATTAGGGGTGGGGTTAGGGATCAGGAGGCGGAGATGGGTAGGATTAGGGGTGGGGTTGGGATCAGGAGGTGGAGATGGGTAGGATTAGGGTGGGGTTTGGGATCAGGAGGTGGAGATGGGTAGGATTAGGGGTGGGGTTTGGGATCAGGGGCGGAGATGGGTAGGATTAGGGGTGGGGTTTTTTGGATCAGGGGCGGAGAGGGTAGGATTAGGGGTGGGGTTAGGGATCAGGAGGCGGAGATGGGTAGGATTAGGGGTGGGGTTAGGGATCAGGAGGCGGAGATGGCTAGGATTAGGGGTGGGGTTAGGGATCAGGAGGCAGAGATGGGTAGGAATAGGGGTGGGTTAGGGATCAGGGGGTGGAGATGGGTAGTTTTAGGTATATGTAAGGTGGATCTGGGTCCAACTCCTCCCCCTGGATCTCATGTTGCAGTGAGGACCATTTCAAGCATTAAGCTTTTTATCAAGTTTCATAAAAAAGTTTGTCAAAGACTATGTCTAGATCAGATTCAGAACGATGATCAAAACACAGATGGAGTAGATCGAGTCCATCAACAGCCAAGCTTGCTCAGTCCTGAGTCGACATTTCATTCGGTAAAATTAGGCAGTTTTGATTTAAATGATGTTTAATGTTGGTGATTCCGTTATTTTAAATATGCATCTGCTTTCATATGCTATAGCTCGTTTCTGTTTCTCTTATCACCTTGTTTTGAGATTCAGTACTCTTTCAGAAGATGTGAAATAGCGCCCCCTACCGTATAACAGTGAAAACAGGGAAAACCAGAAAATTCAGTCAATGGCGGGGAAAGTGTAATGGTGCGTTCACACCAGACGCGAATAGAGCGTCTGGCGCGAGTGATTTAAATGTTAAGTCAATGCAAATCCTGCGGCGCGAATATGCCTCGTTCACACGATTTGAGTGTCTGGTGTGAAACACAGTTAAAGTCTTTAGAGTTTTACTGAAGATTTAAGCTGGATATCACAGTCCTAATAACACCCTTGATCAGCTCTACCAAACGTGGATAATTTTCCACTAAGAAACGAATATTGTTATCATGTTTTGATTGATACTGTGAAGCTGCTTTGATTCAATCTATATTGTGAAAAGCGCTATATAAATAGACTTGACTCGACAGTCCTCTGACAGATTTTTAATAAAGATTGGAACACTGCTGACAGCAATCATGAAGGTAACGGTGAAACGGGCGGATTTTGAAATGTTGTTTGACGACTAGTTCTAGATTTTGTGATGAAGTGAAGTTATGAAGTGAACATTTCTCTCTTGAACGCCACGTCAGGCAACAGTCCACAGCAGTCACGTGAGTTTAGAAATAGTTTTCCTTTTCATTTCATTTGAGAGTGGGCTCCTTTAAGAGAACTGAAGGCATGTATTGTGCATACTGAGCAGATTCTGGAGTAAACCGCCATGTTTTCTCAAATGAACAGTGGCAGACCGACCCAGAGGAACGACTGCCTAAACCACATAAAACACACACATGAAGAAGGAAACGGTCCAGGGACGAGATCTTCTGAGTAAAAGCCTCAGGAACAAATGGTTTTATTCTGACAGTGAATTCAGCCGAGGCCTTGTTTGATCTCCTGTTTCTGATAGCTGGAATTTCATATTCTCTCTGAGAAATAAAATAGAAGGGAAAATAGCCTTAGGAGGAATAGCCTGAGGATGAAAAAGAAAACGACGGGAAAAAAGGCGTTGAAGTCTGAGAGCGCACAAAAGAGAAATTGCCAGAGGTTTGATTTGAAAGGCATTGTAAAGGCATGACCCCAGTGACCTTCTGAGAGAACTGCATGTGCTTCAAATGGTACAAGACAATTAAAATGTGCATGCTTTCTGGAGCGGTACGTTTAAAAAAGATTAGACTTATTTCACATGCAAGGCCAGTCGAAATGTTTTTCAATCATATATTTGCATGGTTTGTTTACCGCAGACATTTAATTGCCAGTGACTAAATAATTTTGAATTGTCCCTCAGTTGGTAAAAACTTTACACTAATACTTTTACAGTCTATATGGGCAAGTGTACCCGAAGATTTACAGTAAACGCCTAAATTTGCTGCTTTTTGTTATTTGTGGTGAAAAAAAGTGTGTTTTTTTTTGTGCATGAACTTTTGTTTATGCATTTCTGCCATAATTCCTGTCTATGGTTTTGTCTCAGTGTTTATTGTTTTCATAATGAGTTGATATCCAGATAATATTGTATCATCTAGTAGCTTGTACTTTTCTGAGAACTTTGTGGCACTTCTCATATTCCTAAACTCCCAGGAAGAATTGCTTCAGAAAATATTAATATTAAATTATATTTAATTATATTATTTTTTTGAAATTCTCTAGGAAGCAGGTATTAAATTTATACGAAGTATAAACATAAAAAAAATATTCATTTTTATTTATTGGTACCAGATAGTGAATATTTGATATTTTAAGATCTTAAACGTTATTTCTAAATGAAAATGCATTGAAATATCTGATGCAACATTGCACGCACAAAGAAAATACGTGATTTTATCACTCTAGTCTCTTATGAACATGAATATTTTGTGGTGATACTTGCGTTTATTTTAATCTTAATCCAGATGCAATGTCTTAACCTATAGACCTTAATTGTAAGTGCAATATGCATTAGCATAAACACACTTTTTAATAAATAAAAAAGAATTAAGCCACAAATAGATCGTTAATCCTAAACAAAGTGACATGAAAGCAAATATTGACGTCTCTCTTGAAAGTATCCCAAACAGTGTCGCCTGAAACTTTATATGGGACAGGAAAAGAGCATCCATTAACTTCCCCTCGGAGTCCAACGAGGGATGCGGAGAAAGACAGACAGATATAATAGGAGAAAGAGCGACTCTTGTGGGATTTGGTAATGGTGTGTGTTGAGAGCGGGGCTCAGGAGATCTCTGAGCTAACGATGCTGTAATGTAGTGCTGCTGTCCGCATGAGCAGTGGTGTGACGGATTGGGTGAGCAGAGAGAGCAGACCGGAGAACTACACACACACACACACACCGATCAATCAATTAAAGACGCGGGAAGCCCCGGCAGAGACGCTAATTAACACACACTGCGGGGCGAGATTATAGTCGGAGAACTGGCCCTGTTTCTGCGGGCTGACTTCATCTCATGACCCCCGGGTCACACACACAAACACTGACTGACCAGACGAATCAGACGAGATGATGAGAGACTTCAGGATTCTGTCAGAGTCCGGAAACTCAGAACACATCAAAGACGGGTCAGATTCCCCTTTCATCTGACGACATATCCAGGTTACCGCTGGTGTCGTTATGATGAGCGTTATGATGAACTTTAGTTTAGTGTCTTTGTTACGCGTAACAGTTTCTATACCTTATGCATAAATAAATACATGCTACTAACCCTAAAACAAACCTAATTATAACCAGATAGTATGTAGTCAATATTACTCAGTACTAGGGATGGGCAACGATTAATCGCATCCAAAATAAAAGTTTGTGTTTACATAATATGCGTGTGTGTAATTAATTTGTATATATAAATACCCACACATGCATGTATATATTTAAAAAAAAATGTGTTATTAATATATCAAATATTTATATTTATATATAATATTAATTGTGAATAAATATATATATAAAATATATATATTTATATATATTTAATATATAAATATATATATTATACATATTTCTTAAATATATACATGCATGTGTGGGTATTTATATATACAAATTAATTATACACGCTACACAAACATATATTATGTAAACACAAACTTTTATTTTGGATGCGATTAATCGTTGCCCATCCCTACTCAGTACTTAAATATATAATTACAATGTTAGTTCATTTTGAAATTAATTTTTGGTATGTTTTAGCTTACCTCAAGGGCATCCAAGATGTAGGGGTGTTTGTTTCAAAATTTTGATATTTTTAGGTTTAGTTCTTGTCTGTCAGTCATATAATGGAGGTCTATGGTCACCACCTCAAAGAGCATGCACAGAGAAGTCCAGATTAAACATGATTTAATGACTCGTAAATGTAAGTACACATTGATGGCCTAAGACATGAAACGAGCGGTTTGTGTGAGAAAACTAACAGTATTTATATCGGTTTTGCCTCGACCTCAGATTACTTGGACTTGATGGTTCAAATGTCAGTCTCGACACGATCCCAGTCGAGAAATAAGGGTCTTATCTAGTGAAACGATCTAGTGATTTTCTTTAAATAAATAAAAATTATATACTTTTTAAGCACAAATGCCCGTCTTGTACGATCTCTGAGATGCGCCACGCATTACGTCATCACGTTGGAAAGGTAAATCAGGATAATCTGTGTGCAAATATGACAAAAGGCACTACAATGCGAGTTAAAATGTCAATACGAACCCCCTCAGAACACTAATAACTTAAGAGGTGAAGTTTCATTCAGTTTCTGGATCTTCTGTTCCACTTCTGAACCTCTTCGTCATTATTATTATTATATTATAACACCATGACATTCCCACAGCCAGTTTTATTCTCCCACAACCGCAGATCTTCTTTGATAGAGCATGTGCTGGAATCTTTGATAGGTCATTCATTTTACTACAATAATAACATGTAAATTTCTCCTCCAGCCCCTCGTTTGGGTTTGAGGAAAATTCAGTCATTAAATAAGTCCGGAAACAGGCTATACGCCGGTATGCAAATGCTTAATGCAATGCATACTTGTGTTATGAATTGAAGTCTGACATATTTTAGAAGAAAAAATAACAAAAACCTTCCACATTTAACCCAAAAGTACAAAAGAAAAAGGGTATATAAATATATAAATATAGGGGTATGTAAAAACAAAGTTCTTGCCTTAAATTGTGAAATACAATCTTGGATGTTTAAGTCATTTCAATTGAACATTAAACTGACTTTAAGTTGAAAATTGCTTAACTTATTTTGATGAGTTAAAGCAATGTAAAAAGATAAGTTGTCATAACTTATTGATCATACAACTTTTTACATTTTACAGTTTTTACAGTGTATATACCACCTGGAAAACATCTAAAAACTCATATTTTTTTGCCCCCTTAACTTTCTTAAAAAGCACTAATTGACTGTTTTCAATTTTGCTTATTATTTATCCTATTAATAGTCCTGCATTATCATGCCGGTACTCTACACTGTACAAATATATTGTTGGTTTAACTTAAAAACTTAAGTTGGTTTAACTTTAAAAATAAGTAACCTAGTTCCCTTAAAATGTTAAGTTCATTGAAAGAGAAAAATTGAGAGGAGATTAATTTAATCACCAAAAACTCAAAATATTATGTTATCTGAACTACATAAATTGTCTAAGTTGATTTGACAAAAGAAAAAATGTTGTGATTACAAATCATGCAAACATTTTTTTTTACAGTAATGTTTGAACCGTTTCAATTGTATTGCCTCCGCATGATGAATTAATAAATACTATTATTATAATTATGTAAATCACAATGCAAAAATCATAATAATAGTTCTCAAACAGGCTCTTTTTCCATCTTCTGATTTTGGGGTGAAACATGAGCTGGAAGCGTTCTTGTTTTGTGAGATTCCCCCAGTACAGCTGATCAATGTTTCCTCATAATCCCCATACAAATGTGTTTAAATGCCCAGTTTGCCAGTGCAGATCTCTGCTCTCTCACGTCACGAGAGACGGACGCTCTAATCACGAGCGCTCCTCTGACAGCCACTGTTGAGGGAGATAATGAATCCGCCTCCTCAAGCACTCTCCAGCTTTTAACACGGAGCATGAGTTGGTGGCCTGCTGGAGAGAGGCATCTCTCAGAGAGCGAACCCCGGGAGACCCTCCACCACTGATCTGTATTAACCATGACGTGTTGACTGAGAGACTATTGATGAAAGGGAAAGACGCCTTTAAAGCAGCCGAGAGCCTCAGAGGTTCCTCATCAAACTCAGGTTGATCATTCGCCGTGAGCTCAGATTCGAGACCACGAAGCCTCGTGTTTTATTAGCGCTGAGCCTTTAATCTGAGGAAGACCTGCATGACGAGGCCCTCCTCACTCGTGTCCTACAGACATTCTGGGTGTTCAGGGGGCCGTTGAGGTCTCTCACCTAACCAGACCAGAAATATGCTCAAATTAGTTTGTAAAAATGGGCTGATGCAACAATTCTTCAACGTTTTGTCGGCTGTGAAACATCCAAAATAAAAGTTTGCGTTTACATAATATATAAATAAATTAAAAGTCTTAAATATATACATGCATGTGTGTGTATTTATATATTAAAACAATTATACACAGTACACACATTTATTATGTAAACACAAACTTTTTTTTTTGGATGCGATCAATCGTTTCACAGTCCTAGTCACAAGTTAATTTCATTGTGTTCAATCCACTTACATTTGTAAAACGAAAGTTTAATTTGAGAGTGGGACTATCCTTTTTGTTGACATAACTTACTGAGATCTGTAGTTCCCAGCATGCACTATTTTACGTGTTGATCAGTAAATGGAAAGACACACTTATAGACCGTTTGCTGATCATTTGATGCATAATGCACACTTTAGGACTTTTAAAGACATTATCTGATTGGTTGAATTCTACAGGTTTCCGTGAGAAGAGTTTGTCAAGTTCTTTAAGGATACAGTCAGAAACAAAGCTGTGGTGATGCCAAACCCCCTTATGGAAAAAGAAAGCCGCCATGTTTCCTAGGGCTGGGTAATAAATATCGATTTCTCGATATTAATCGATTCTCATTTTTACAATTTATCGAAATCCAATCAGCGTTTCAACCGTGGAAAGACGTCAGTTAAACAATGTCATGTATCGTCATATGTTCAATGTCATGTATCGTCATATTTACCTCAGAAAACCCACATAAAATCGTTAGTCAGCTAGAAAAAATAACTCTAGAAAGGAGCATTTTGCTAAATATATACACCATATTACATATGCATTATAATCTTAATGTTCGTCAATATTTAATGCATATTTGAATAAATCTGGCCACCATTTAAACGTTTATATTTCATATAATCTTCTTATTATAAAAATAAATAAAAGTGTAATTTAAGTGTTTGTATAGCTACAAAACAGTTCATCATTACCTTCATATTAGGCTAATGAAGCCTAGTAGTCTACAACTAGACTCCCATAGTTTACAGCATTAGTTAAGAGATTTGATTTCTTTGAGAAAATTTGCCAATTATTGTAACTGATATCCACAATAATCAATATTGAATCGAAATCGAAATCAAATTGCAAGCTTGTGAATCCAAATCGAATCGAATTGTGAAATTTGTGTCAATACCCAGCCCTAATGTTTACACAGTGTTCGTAAATGAATAATATTAGATGACGCCGGTCTGGACTTTACATTTTAACGCCCTAAACATGATGCGGAACAAAACAAACTCTGATTGGTTGAATTCTCCAGGATTTCTGGGAGACGTGTGTGGCTTAAGCTTTTGAAAATCATTTCAAAATCATTTGAAAACATTTTTTTTAATATACTTTTATCAATATACAACTGTTTTATTTGAACTGTTTTCAACATTGATAATAATCAGAAATGTTTCTTGACAGGATATTAGAATAATTTCTAAAGGATCATGTGACACTGAAGACTGGGGTAATGATGCTGACAATTCAGCTTTGATCACAGGTTGTTGATTCTGTCTTCAGATGTCTTTTGAAACTCAAACCCTGACAAGGCCAGTAAAGACACGTCAAACACCAGACACCAAAATACAAGGATAGACGGGCGGACATAACAAGACGTCTCCGGGAATCATGTCCAACCTTATCCTGAAATTCTGATGAGATACTTTGTTTTCCACAGACTCAGTTTCTCTTTTATACCGCAGGATTTCTCATTGTCTAAGATAATTTTGCTAATGAGTCATTAGTTGTCATCCAGTAAGAGTACAAAGCTATAGACTGTGAATTGTACGATTATTTGAATTCATGTTTGATTGGCAGACTAACTTTTAATTGCAGATTTCTTCAACTGTAGAGGCACATAAGAATATGACGTATGAACACTTGTTTTGGCCATGGAATATATATCACAATTTTGACTTTCCCCCCCAACAATTCCAAGTGTGAGTCCAAGACTCACATTTCTGACTTCAGTTGTGAGATATAAACAGTAAAACATTTTCACCTTACTCATCTTAAAAACTTAAGTTCAGTTGCTCTCCCAAAATTTCAATAATTTCAATTTAAATTACATTAAACAGGCTTTAAAAATTGAGTTGAATCTCCTATAACTTGTAAAAATGTCGAAATTGCATTAATATCAAAATGAGAACATGTTGCCATGATTTTTTGGTCATATAATTTTTACAGTTTCACAATTGCGAGTTATAAAGTCAGAATTGTAAGATTTAAAAGGTACAATTACCTTTTTTATTCTATTGTTCCGTGGTGGAAACAATAAGCTTCCAATCCATACATATGAGATTATTGGGGTCTTTTAAAAAAATATATACATTTGATTTAAGAAAGCTTAACAATTTACTGTGTATGAGTTGTTCAGTTTATTTAAATGTACAAAGATTTTAAGTTTCTCTTGGGAAGCAAGTAAAAACCCATGCAAAAAAATAATTAACAAAATAAAACAAGTTGTGGAAAACCAGGAGACTGGTATTTGCTCTTCATTTCTAAGAGACACAATAGAGTTATTAAAGAGATCATCTGTGCTTTCTCTTTCCTGCGGGTGTGAACCTCCGTCGAGTCGGTCGAGTGACTCTGAAACACAAGCCAGAGGCAAAAGAGAGAGAAAGCGCAAAGGCTCACGAGAACGAGTAAGATCCTGCAGATTTAAAGGTGGTATCACGGAGGAGCGGCGGTCCTCAGGGGCCGATTTTTAAGGCTTATTAATATCTCATGGCTCTGTCCCACTGACTTCTGCCCTCCTCATTATAATACCCCACCACCCAGCCAATCAGTGTGTGCGGTTGATACCGGAGTGAACGCCGGGGGTCAGGAGGGCGGGTCTGGTGAATATTAATATTTCTAACTGCATAATTCTATAGTGCCCAGAGGTCAGCGACGGGGGAAGGACCCTGCGGCAGGACTGTCTAACCCACTTCAGAGATGAGCATGAGCACGCTGAGAACCCTGTTCCAAACTCTAGTGCGCTCCCTACCTAGACAGCATTTTAAGGCATCATAGATTAAAGTACCTTCTTTTAGCCAGGCGTCACATGTATCCTTCACCAAAAATCCCATGCATTGCAATAAATTCTATAGTGCCAAAAATCTCATGTATTGCAATAAATTCTATAATCAAATGCATTGCAATAAATTCTATAGTGCCAAAAATCCCATGCATTGCAATAAATTCTATAATCCCATGCATTGCAATAAATTCTATAGTGCCAAAAATCCATGCATTGCAATAAATTCTATAATCCCATGCATTGCAATACATTCTATAGTGCCAAAAATCTCATGCATTGCAATAAATTCTATAATCCCATGCATTGCAATACATTCTATAGTGCCAAAAATCCCATGTATTGCAATAAATTCTATAATCCCATGCATTGCAATAAATTCTATAGTGCCAAAAATCCCATGCATTGCAATAAATTCTATAATCCCATGCATTGCAATAAATTCTATAGTGGCAAAAATCCCATGCATTGCAATAAATTCTATAGTGCCAAAAATCTCATGCATTGCAATAAATTCTATAATCCCATGCATTGCAATAAATTCTATAGTGGCAAAAATCCCATGCATTGCAATAAATTCTATAGTGCCAAAAATCTCATGCATTGCAATAAATTCTATAATCCCATGCATTGCAATAAATTCCATAGTGTCAAAAATCTCATGCATTGCAATAAATTCTATAATTCTATTCTATACATTTAGAAAATGTAAAAAAAAAGTTTTTTAAAAAATGTGTGCGTTTCATGTTTGATTTATGTTGAGTGCTATTGGCTATACTGTAATAATTTTGTACTTTTTATACTGCTTTTGATATTTTTCTCTCTTGTACAACAAAGAGCGATGCTGATATCACTACACAGGGTGTGTGCTTTTATAATATGCTGTCCAGGTTTGGAACAGAACGTCAAGCCAACATATAATCTATATAATCTCAAATCTGTAGCATTATTAAGTTTCCTTCTAAGTACCTTCTTTTATACAAGTATCTCTCACAAAAATCCAAGAATGCATTGCACAAAGATCAGTAAAAATATTATCTGAAAATAATTTTTTGTTGTTGTTTTTTTTTAACTAAAAATGTTACTTTTCTATTATATTGCTTTTGTTGTTTGTGCTGCTTTTGATATTTTTTATCTCATGTAAAGCCTCTTTGAGTACCTTGAAAAGCGCTTTACGATTACAAGTGTATATATTTCATGCAATACTGAAAAAATATCAATAAGAAACACTTCACTCTATTCATTAAAACAAGTGAAATCGTGCATTTCAGCTGCACTTATTACTTAATCCATTGATTTTGAGTCACTGATATGGCGTTGCTAGTGCAATGCTTCCCTGTTCGAATGCTTCCAACATGCAAATACTGAGTTCATGTGATCAAAATGAAGCATGCTAAAGTGTGTTTTTCGTTGCCTATAAGCATTTGTAGTATGCACTTTCTACTATTATATTCCAGAGAGAGACTTATGAAACATCCAGCTCATGATTGTAATTGTGTATATTTGTTAGTGCACACACACTCATCTCCTCTGCATGTGGTACAGCTTTACCAGGAATGCTAACTAAAGTGTTATAGGGTGGTTTAGATTTAGCAGAAACAAGCTCCATCTGGACGCAAACAATCGCAGCTGTAACCCCCGGGAGCTGACAGCCCTCATGCAGCCGTCCCGCACCAGCACACACACGCACGTAACACACACCAGTGACACCAAACGCTGGTGTACAGCACTTCTGCAGGTCCTGAGGATCTGGTTCCAGGTCAGTTGCGGGGAGAAAGACGAGAACGTGTTTGTTTCGTGTGCTGGTACGGGACAGACATTACTCACGCTAACGCTGGGAAGAAAGTCGTTTGTAGATCCTGCTTGAACATGAACACGCAAACAAAAATGAACCAATTCGTACGTGCACGGCGATTTGTTCCGAGATCTGTAAATTCAATTACAAAGGAGTAAGTTATGATCATCTGTAAGTGGGACGGTCCTCGTGTCCCTAAAACTATATTTCTTATTCTCTTCGTTATTTTTTTTTTTTTTTGCAGCGGCCCGCCAGAGGAATTCTGGACTCCAGGTCTGTCAGTGTCATGGAATAATTACACATAAATATTCATGCCATGTTTCTATGCAAAATAGCATCTGTTTTGAAATAACAAACCATCTGTTTTTGGGACTTTTAGGGACAATTGTGATAAAGAGCTCTTGTGATATGCAGGATCCATTTTGATCTGAAGAGACGGATGTTTTGGTTACGCTTCTGGATGTCGAGCCATGTTTCAGTAATAGATGATCCTAATCGCTCCATGAAAAGCTCATAAAACAAGTGCAGATAGTCACTGTCTGATGCCTTTCTTATTTTACAGTCCTGTTCCGCATTTACATGCATACAGGGTATTTATTATTATAGCAATTACAATAACTGGGTTATATAAACTAGGTACTAATAAACCTAACCTTAAAGGAGTAGTTCACTTTTCAAAAAACTTTTGCTGATAATTTACTCATCCACATCTTTCTTTCTTCAGTCGAAAAGAAATGAAGGTTTTTGACGAAAACATTCCAGGATTTTTCTCCATATAATGGACTTCAATGGGGTCCAAACAGTTCAAGGTCCAAAAGACACTTTCAGTGCAAATTTCAAACTGTTCAAAGGTCTTTAAACGATTTCAGACGATGAATAAGGGTCTTATCAAGTGAAACGATCGCTCATTTAAAAAATAAATAACAAAGTTTAAGTTTTATAAGCTCAAATGCTAGCCTTTGTGACTCTCCGTTCGAACTCGTTCAACAAAATGAACGAATCTTTTTCCGAGTCAACTCGTTAGTTTCATTCAATGACTTTGAATTTTCTTTTTTCATTTTGATGAACGAGTTCAAACAGGAGAGTCACGATCGCGCATCACAGAACAGAGCAAGGCGAGCATTTGTGCTTATAAAACTTAAACTTTGTTATTTATTTCTTAAATGAGCGATGTTTCGCTAGATAAGACCCTTATTCATCGTCTGTAATCATTTAAAGCCCTTTGAACAGTTTGCACTGAAAGTGTGAAACCATTTGGACCCCATTGAAGTCCATTATATGGAGAAAAATCCTGGAATGTTTTCATCAAAAACCTTCATTTCTTTTCGACTGAAGAAAGAAAGACATGGACATCTTGGATGACATGGGGGTGAGTAAATTATCAGCAAAAGTTTTTTCAAAAGTGAACTACTCCTTTAACCCATGTAGTTACCTTATATTACCAGTACTACACATACAGTACTAGGGGTGGGCGATATGGAAAAAATATCATATCACGATTTTTTTAGGAAAATCACGATCACGATTTTTTATCACGATTCTTTTTCACGATTCTGTTTTTTTTTCTTTGTTATTAAAAAAATAAGACAAGATAAACATTACACAAATTAATATTCATATTACATAAATAGTGCTTTATTTTTTCAGATGCAGTAGGTGTATTTAGCAGTAGCATTGAAGTAATTAAATGAACAAATATGAAATTAAACACTACATAGACTTCACTGAATAAATTGATTCTTATTAAAGATATATTAAAGTTCTCAGTCAGTGAGTGATTTTCTCCTTGTGTTTTTTTTTTTTTTTTTTTTATTAACACTAAAGGGATAGTTCCTTCAAAAATGAAAATTGTCTTAATTTACTCTCTCAAGATGTTTTAAACCCAAATAAGTTTCTTTCTTCTGTTGAAAATAAAAGTTATTTTGAATAATGTGGGTAACCGAACAGTTGCTGGTCTCCTTATAGTTTTTTTATAGGTTCTCTCCTGGAAGTTAATGGGGACCAGCAACTGTTTGGTTACCCACATTAAAAAAAATTGTCTTTTGTGTTCAGCACAAGAAAGAAATTAATACAGGTTTGGAACAACATTAGAGTGAGTAAATAATGACAGATTTTTTTTTTTTTTTTTTTTTTTTTTTAACTATCCCTTTAAGTACAAGCGGCAGTAGGCTACTATTTATTCCTGTTGCTTTTAGACCAGCACGCGACGCGTTTAATATAGACGCATATTACACCAGATATTCTCACAAATGTTTGCTTTCACTTTAGACAGAACCTGTTTATGTAAACATTGTGTGTATTTAACAGTATTAGCTTAATAAGACTCGAGAGATAACTTAGTCCAGTATTCAGGCGCTGTTTGACAGGCTTCTAGTGCCTGTGAGCGTCGGGGGGTGTGCGGTCAGGAAAGCGCACGTTAGAACAGCGCATCAGCGCGTGGATTAAATGTTTAACCGACAAGGCTTATGCAAATAATGAACTTTTGTGAATTGCAGTGTCCCGTACCTATTCCTTAACGTGTGATCATGTGTAGGCTACGTCGCGTTGTACAGATGAGACGGAGGCGGCAGAACTGAACTGATAGAATGCACTGTAACACGATACTACGATATTTCTTCAAAAGCAGATCGTGGAGACATTTTAATCGTCCACGATTAAAAATCGTCATATCGCACACCCCTATACAGTACTACAAAATAAAGTGTAACCAATAACTTTATAATAAGATTACATGTATAATATATATAAGGTAACACATGAGACTTTATTGTACAGCTTTACCATTTATTTTGGATCAGTAGTGTTGACTATTTCTTCAAGCTCTCATCATCCATCCGTATATGAAGGAGGGAAAATGAGAGTGTGTCCTCCAGTTAAATTTAGAGCAGGTTTTTCACTTCACAAGACGCCGACGGCTTTTAGCACCCGAGGTGTTGAACACACACATTATAGGTGGGAAAACATTCCCAGCATCCCCTTGGCATGCAGGTCAGCCTAACCGCACAGATAAAGACACGAGGAGGTCAGAGATCAAGTCAAGACCTTGAGTTGGACACCTTGAGTCGGACACGGTCACACACACAGGCTTCTGCACACTACTGTAGACCACCTAACATGGGGATTATTGTTAAACCCGCTGTGAAAGGGAAGTTGTGAATTGACATTATTTGTGTATTTGACTGTTTACAGGAGTAGTTCACTTTAAAAAAAAACTTTTGCTGATAATAAATGTCATCCAAGATGTCCATGTCTTTCTTTCTTCAGTCATAAAAGAAATGAAGGTTTTTGATGAAAACATTCCAGGATTTTTCTCCATATAATGGACTTCAATGGGGTCCAAACGGTTCAAGGTCCAAACGAGAGTTTCAGTGCAGCTTCAAAAGCCTTTAAACGATTTCAGACGACCAATAAGGGTCTAATCAAGTGAAAAGACTGGTCATTTAAAAAAAAAAATAAAAAAAGTTCAAGTTAAGCACAAATTCTCTGTTCTGTGATGCGCGTTCGTGACTCTCCTGTTCGAACTCGTTCATCAAAATGAACGAATCTTTTTTCGTGTCATTTGGTTCATTCAACGAACAAAATGAACGAAATGACTAGGGAAAAGATTTGTTCGTTTTGATGAACGAGTTCGAACAGGAAAAGTAAATTATCAGCAAAAGTTTTTTTTTTTTTAAAGTGAAGTACTCCTTTAAGTGCATTAGAGGCGGCATTATGAGCACATACTTTGGGTGCGAGTACAAAATCTGCGTGAATGAGTAAAATAATGCTAAAATACAAGCCCTGAAACATCAACAATATTCATCCAGAGCAAATGAAAGGAGTGAGTGAGGAGAGGCGGGTTTGTGCGTCACTTGCTGTCGGAGAGACGAGAGAGAAAGAGCAGGTGAAAATGAGTATTGGAACAGTTTCAGATATTTTAATATCGATACTTATCGATTTTTGACAATACTATAAACTACATTGCAATGAAACCGCACACATTTGGTGGGTTGGCATTGATTATTAGCTCATTAGTCTTAAACTAAAAAACCTGCATGTAGAGTGTCACGAAAATGAGTTAAACTAAAGAAAAAACACAGCCTTCCCTGTACAATCCCTCTTACCCTGACAAGACAAACAGCCCGAGGCCTCCGGAGCCCGAACCCAAAACACAGCGGCCACCTCGCTTTCATCTCAATGCACACGGGTCAACACCGTAACGGCGGGTTGAACATAAATAATGCAGCTTACATCTTCACAAAGCCTGTCCGTTTGGAGCGTCTTCTGTTGTGGTAACAGAGAAAGAGAGAGAGAGAGGCTTTAGATTCAGAGATCTTCCCTCATGTAACAGTTCAAACACTGAAGGCCCCAGAACACACATAAATGCCGTCTCTTTCATTCAACGAGCATGTTTGACTGCATGAAACACCTTTGCTTTCTAATGACTATACATCAAGACAAGTAGTTAAACCATTTAGACTAAAACCAACACATAAAAAACAGAGTGAGAGTGACTTCTGAGATTTCATTTCTGTATTCATGACACTACAAGCAAATCCATTGTTTTTTCAGCACTGGTTCATTTTGAGATTTTGGTCTATTTTGCTTCCACGTGGAAATAAAATACACATTTAAGTGTTTATTCCCCGGCATTATGTCGACAGATGAGCTCATTAAAATACACTTTTATGATAGTTTGATTTTAAAGTATATTTGAGACTGTAGACTATATAGATCTGGCTACATGAGACTATAGTTTGAATGAATCCCTTTTCTTGGACAATAACATTTCAGCATATATTCCTGAACATTGTATAATCATTCGTTTGTGACCCGAGTCCTTCACATAAACATCAGTCTACAGACTTTCACACAACCTTGGAAGGTCTCGTTTTTAAAGTTTCATTTACAGACTGGCAATAAAAAAAAAAACAATTAATACATGAAAATTATTACATACAGCCTCTTTAAATGTTTTATATCTATTCTGAAGGTTTCTTTATACATCCCTCCCCTGATTTATACATTTTATTTCTAGAAACATGGTGGAAAATGTGGACATATTTTCTGATTTATGGACTGATAGAAAGAGCAATCAACTTTTGAGAATGTCAACAAAATCTGTGCTGGAAATGAATGGCATTTTTAGTGCATATTTAATTAAACAATGCATCATTTGCATATTTAAACACCTCAGAAAACTTGTAATACGAAAGAAACCACTGTCTTAAGTTATGTAATCACCTAGGAAAGTATGTGATCTCTTAAGTTAAAAATATTACATTATTCACCTGTGCCAAAATATGCAAAAATTGTCATGATTTACTCTGTCATGAACAAAATATGCATTTTAGGACAAGGATACGCTGAATGTTTTGAAATCAAAACTAATTTTGCATCCAGCCTGCAGTCAAGCAACAGACGCTAAAGTTGGATGTAACACACCGAACTCTGATTACTGCCACGACAATGACCTTATATCTTGCCCAGCGGACGCCATCTAATCTGGGCCTGTGGAAAAATCGAGCCGGACGCCATCAGGCCTGATTTATGCAAACCAGCTTCCCGGCCTGTCACGGGCTAATCATCAGCAAGGATGATAGATGATGTTTATTTTAGCATGATGGAACGCAACCCCCTGGCTGATGATAATTACAATAAAACGGACAGATCATGCCGGTCGAGTTATTAAATTATCAAACTATAATTTGCATTAATGTGTGCGTTTTGGGGGCTTCCTGACAGGAGATTGCTGGCTGGATGCAGGAGAACCCGTTCCCGTTCACAGCTGATGCCCTTGACCGAACGCCTGTCCCTCGTTTTCCTCTGGCGGGTCCCAGACTGATACTGACTGACTGAAGTGCTCTATCTGCGGGATGCTTGCGCACGGTGGCGGAATCGATAGTGCCATATAGCACGAATTGTATTCATCGTGCAATTTATACGCAAAAAAGTTTTCGCGTGCATATGATACGGACTTTAAAGGAGAACTCCGGCGCAAAATGCCTTTTTTTTTTAGCCTTTGGTGGTCTAATTACACATTGTTACCAAGTCAACCGTTATCGGAGATTTGTTTTCATGATTGCCGAATGTAAATAGTTTTATCTCTAAAAACAGTTTAGCCTAAACGCTAGTATACATAGGGCATAGATCATGACAAATAAAAGGGTCCCTACATTCAAACCGAAGCATTGAGAACGTTGTCAGTGTCCATACAGTTTAATAAGAAGATATTTAATACATACAGTCAACTTCGCGAATACAGGAAGAAGCCATCTTGGAAAAATAGTCTCTACCAGTCGATCTACGAACGCCGGTCCAAGTGCGCTGAACTGTGCAGAATATCATATGGTCCGTTGTTTCCGGAGGAAACACAAACACGAACCATTTTCTTCTCTTCAATATGTACCCGTAGCCTACTGTTCACGCTCACCTTATTCACATCTCACCAGCGCACTTGGATCGGCGTTCGTAGATCGACTGGTAGAGACTATTTTTCAAAGATCCACATCAGAATGAAATGTTCCCATTGTACCTCTCTCTGTCTTGTTTTAATAGTCTCTTTATAATCTATTTCACTTGGTCTCTTCATGATTTGTGTAGCATTAATAACAGAAATAAATCTTTGTTTGTAAAACCACGACATTCTCTGATAAAACTTTATAAACACCTATGGTAAACACAGCAGTTCAAAGATGGCGTCTCCGGGGACGTCACGTGACAATAATTTGCCTGTGGTAACGATGGCCTATTACTTAATATTCACAAAATGGCAGTAAATATTCATAATTCACTGATTCTTTCTAATTTTTCTAATCTTTTACAATGTTACTTTTTAAATAAGCCTGTTGCTTGTTTGTAAAGTCTTTCAGTTTTGTGGAACTGCACACACACACGGCTACAAATCAAAAACATTGCATTTTTAATAAGTGTTTCAGTGATTGTCTATATTTTAAAATGATTTAAGAGCTTTTTTCAATTAACCCTCAGCCTGAAGGAATGTGGAGTTTAATGTTGTTGATGATAAAAAGGTGGAATAATCTTTCCTTCTGTTTTTGCATTTTTCAATCTATGCTACAGGACTGTCCTATTCAAATCAACGTGCTAAACGACTTAGGTCAGAAGTAATCAGTTTACAGTGTGTGTAATGTAATAGATTACGTTCCTAACTCCAGTTTTCCTCGTGTTTGTGTTCAGTAATGGACTGCAGCTTGTGAGCGATCCACCCAGCGCTCCTCCAGCAAGAAGAGCGGAAACTGAGATATAAACAAGAGAGAAGCAATGACAGGAGCAGCGTTCACTCCTCAAAGCCAGATGAAAGACACACACACTGAGAAAACACAGACGATCTCAAGAGACATTCCAGATCAGTGATGTTCACATCTACACTCAAACAATCGAGAGAAATCAACATCCCTCTGTTTACACTCTTCATTCATGCTCCTGATGTCATCGTTCACCATATTATCAATTCTTTTGTGATTCAAATACGCCACATTATGGATGATGTGAAATAGTTTGGGAAGATCTTTCAGCCCTGTACAGAAATATGGTTTTTATGGCTCATTTAATTTGATATAGTGAGAATATGGAGGAAAAAAAATATTCAAAAGGCCCAAAACTGAGCAAAAATATCCAATTTGGTGCAGATGATGATATTTATGGCCAAAAATGAAGACGAAATTCGGATGCTTGTAATGCAAATAAATGATAATCAAGCAAACCTGAGTTGCTTCAGTCTATTAAGTGTTCATCTTGAAATATTAAGTAATATTTAAAGATGAACACTTGATAGACTGAAGCAACTATAGTACTATAACAATATCAAAGTTATTCTTACGTGTACGTTATAAAAATCAGTGTGGATTTCTCCGCAGAAAGACAAACACGAGCTGAAGGGGAAGTTTGTACAATTGTAAGATATTACTTGATCAAAACTTTGCTGATGAGCCTGTCACACACAATGATTGATAGTTTAGACTTGTTTAGCACGTTAATCACTTAGAGGCCTTAGAAATGTGTGATACGGTAGGATTAATAGGGTTAAACTCCTATTTACTTGAGTTTTAGGTTCTTATCTTTTGTTTCCGAAAGAATGACCAGATGAAAGAGTCACTTCTGGCTCTATTTGGGACTGAATTTGTGCTTTGAAACACATTTTGATCAAAAGACTTTTGTGAATGTGTGATGTTTGAAATATGCTTATGCATTCATTTAACACAACACATGAGCAACATCAGCACAAATATCAGATTTGGTTTGTTTATGTAACTTCAGACTGTACGGTATGTAGTGTATATGGATTGAGACATAGTGTGTGTGAAGTTCAGATTCAGTTCTACACTCAGTTTACTGTTCAGCCGAGGACTCGCGCTGAAACGATTGCCTCAGTTGTCCTTTTTAACGAAGTGTTTGAAGAGTCTCGCTGGGGAAAGAGAAGCCCTGGTGAGACGCCAGCTGGACAAGAACGAGGAACGGGTGGAGGGAAAAAGAAGAAAGAAAGAGAGAAGAGGCTAATGGGGCTGCTCCTCTTTAAAGTGTGATCTACCAGAGGAATTCATGAATGTGAGATCTTCGGCTCTTCTGTTGGAAACCTTATCTTGAGAGGAAGTGGCCAAATCAAGTCCAATGTATTTATATAGAGCTTTTCGTTTCAAAAACGCTTTATAGAAAATGATAACGTCTTCAAGAGCAGATTCCCAGCGAACAGTGAATGTTCTGGCAATGTTCTCTCAAAGACAAAGTTACGCATGAACAAGCGTTATTCCATTAACATTCATAAACCTTCGTTCAAATCTGGTTTTTAAATACGTTCTCAAAACGTTAGCACAGAAACGTTATTTATATGTTACGGTTACGTTCAGAGAACGTTCAAAAGTAACGTTCCCCTAATGTAATGTTTGCAACATTATACAAATTTTGTGTTGAATCAATGTTCATCTAATCAAGAACAAATGTGTTTAAGTCAACTAGACATGTTAAACACTTTTAGAAATAAAACATTTTCATAACTTACTGGAAACTAAAAGAAAAAAAGGTTTTAAGAGTATATTTTTGTTAGATGGGCAATAATATACTGTAAACACACACATATACATATATATATATAGATATATATGCACACACACACACACATTCCCTTATGAATCAAAATAACAGTTTCTGTTTGTTTTGAACATAGTGTTAAATCAATATAATGTTTTCTTTATTTCACTACAAAATGTCACTTTATAATCACCCAGCTCTTTATATAAGGTTTGAGATATGATTATATCACATTACACACACACGCATATCAAATACAGTATATATTAGAGATGGGCAACGATTAATCGCGATTAATCGCATCCAAAATAAAAGTTTGTGTTTACATAATATATGTGTGTGTAGTGTGTATAATTAATTTGTATATATAAATACCCACACATGCATGTATATATTTAAGAAATATGTGCATGTATATATTTTATATATATTTATTCACAATGAATATTATATATATAAATATAAATATTTGATATATTAATAACACATTTTTCTTAAATATATACAATGCTCAACAATATTGATGATAATCTTATTATTATCAACATTGATCATGGATGTACGACTAAATATTTCTGTTTCTGTTTTTTGTATTCTATGATAAATAGAAAATTAACAGTTTTTGTTTGAAATATAAATCTTTTTCTGTTAGAAATCTGTCACTGTTGATCAATTTAATGCATCATTGCTGAATAAAAGTAAAAACTTACTGATCCCAAACATTTGAATGGTAGTGAATATTTATATATACAAATTAATTATACACACTACACACACATCTATTATGTAAACACAAACTTTTATTTTGGATGCGATTAAACGCGATTAATCGTTGCCCATCCCTAGTATATATAAATACATATTACACACACACACACAGTAAAAATGTATATACAGTAGTTGGTATGTGTGTGTACTGTGTATAATGTATATACTCATCATCTCAAAACTTGTATAAAGAGCTGTGCGATGATAAAGTGACATTTGTCGCGAAATAAAGAAAACATTGATTATAAACATTGATTTAACACTAATTATGCTCAAAACAGACAGAAACTGTTCTTTTGATTCATAAGGGAATTGAAACACATTCATCTTACAATTAAAAACACGACAGAAACATACTAATATTACATTCACAATTATTACAAACTATATGAATAGTGATAAAACACACACTCATGATTAAAGCCATTAACTGTCCTCACAGCTGATCGATCGAGCGATATCAAACGTGTTTTGCGGTACACACGCCTGCATTGAATGAGTAAATGCATGCTATCTGAGCATTTCTGTGTTTTCATACTACAAAAAAACAGATGATTTACTGTGAGCACAACATGCCCCCCGCTGAGACCGTACAGGCTCGGACCATTAAACTGTGTTTATGGATCACAAAGCAAACAATAACAAACAAAAGAAACCGTAGTAATTAGCAAAGGTGGCAATTTCAAACAGATGTGAGTCCTGGCCGCGGCCCAGTCGCCGTTAAACACAGAGACCGGCTGACGCGAGCGCTCCAAAACTAGCCCTCGGCCAATCAGGGCGGAGCGTGTGTCCCCGACGGCCCCTGGGTCAGAGGTCATCTGAGCTAAAGCAGATCAGAGGGGCCGAGGGCCTGGAGCCCGGACACCGTCATAAATCCAGCGGCTCAGAGGAAGCCATCCTTTACCCGCAGTTAAACCTCAACAATCACTCTTTCATACGCCGAGAGAACACACGTGCAATCTTCTGCATTATATTTAGATGTTACTTTACACATGTAAACATGAAACATGATCTGCGGTTGAAGTTGTAAATGCATTTGGATTAGTATTTAAATTGGTGCAGCTCTGCCATTTATTATGTTTAGATGTATACTAGATGGCCTACTGTTCAAAGTTTGGGGTCAGTGTGTTTTTTTATTGAGCAAAGACTCATTAAATTAATCAGTAAAGACATTTATAATGTGTGTGTGTGTTTTCAACACTGATAATAATCATAATGTATCGCAAATCTTAATATTTGAATGATTTCTGAAGGATCATGTGACACTGAAGACTGGAGTAATAATGATGAAAATTCAGCTTTGATCAAAGGAATAAATTACAATTTACTATTTATTCACATAGAAAGCTGTTATTTTAAACTAAAAATATTTAACATTAATTTCTGTATTTTTGACCAAATAATTAATGCAGCCTTGGTGAGCATGAGATACTTTATTAAAAAAATATATATTTCAAAATCTCACTGGCCCCATACTTTTGAACGGTGGTATAAATGCAGCTTTTAAAGATTATTAAAGAAAAGTGTGTTTGACTCCCGAGGGAGTGTGTATAAGCTGCACTGACCCACTTCACTATGGTAGACCTACTTACAGTGGGACAATATCAGGAATGCAACAAGTCATAAACACACGAGTGAATCGACAGCGTTACTCGCCCCCTAGTGGAGGACGAGGCCATGTGCTTGGTGCAAATAGACATTATTTATTGTATTTATTTTTTATGATTTAATAGCTTAACAGTGATTGATGACACACACACACACACACACACTGATTCTTTTTCTGTGTGTATGCACTTGCATTTAGAGGCAAAAATGCATACATCAGTAATTTAAAAAAAATATTGTGCATTTTTATAAGATGACAGTGTCCGTCAGTAAATGAACAAATGTATAAACGAGACCTCAGGTGTATTTCAGGAGCCGTTTAAATGATTCAGACGAGCAGTAAACAGCAGGACCGTAAATGTGTCTGCACGAGTGTGTGTGTGTGTGTGTGTGTGTGTGTATAGAGTAAAGTCAAGGTCAACAACACGCAGGTTCAAACACCAGAAGAGAGTCGCGTTTAAGAAACCAGAAGTGGAGAAAACACACAATAAGTCCATGAATTAAGAAAGCAAAGATTAATCGCATCCAAAATAAAAGTGTTTACATAATATATTTGTGTGTGCTGTGTATAATTATTTTGTATATATAAATACACACAAATGCATGTATATATTTAAGAAAATGTGTTATTCATATATAAAACATTTATAATTATATATAATATAGATTATTATATATTAATATAGACCACGCCCATTATCATATGGTCACATGACTTTCCCATTAAATGGCTCCTATATACCAGCCCCTTATTATTATAAATCGATAATTATTTTAAATATACATAAAAGACATTTATAAACACAAGATCTCAAAATACACAATTTTTCCCCTTTTTTTTACAACAATCATAAATGTTTGCACATCAATTATTCAGTACCGAGTCCTTGTAAAGTCCATAACACAGTGGTGAATTCACCATCGATGTGAAGTGAGAAATATGTAGTGTGTCAATGAGAAATACTGTCAATTGGCTTTATATCATCATTCAAAGGGCATTCGACTGTTGTCAACTGATGGTTATCGTCAATTGACTTCTCAATTTCATATATCCATTGCTTTGTCTCTTTTATAAATACCTCACAGTGCTTATACATTTTGGAGAACCACTCATTTTGTTTAATTTGCTTGTCAGTAGGCAATAATGGGATCACTGAAATGAATCATGAAGCTTGACGGAAAGTTTAAAGTTCAGACTGTAACGTACCGATGAAACGTTGTAATTTGTAAACGTTGAAACGGCTGTACGGCCGTCACCAGAATAAACCAAATGGGGGGGGGGGATAATATGCATTCCTACCGTTGTAGAGCTTACCATTCCTGTGACATAACTTCTGCGGAAACCTGAATATTAACACAATTATAAACATTTATTTTTCGAATGATCAGGGGGGCACAGTAAATCATTGACCCCCCTCAGCACACACACCTCAGCGCATTTAAACAGGCCACGGCAAACAAGCGAACACAATCCAAAACAACGTATATAATCGGATACGTCAGTCTCACAACTCTAATAGATTCGCAAAAGCCCAGCAGTCTAACAACGATCAATCAAACACACCAACAACAGCCAGCGCTGCATCAATCGTAAACAAACCACCAGAGAAACAATTTCAAATCATCCGCGAACACAAGCAAAGACATAACAACCCAATGTCCTACCAGTTCACCAGCAGCATCCGTATCCGACCGAAGACATCTGTCCTGTTGCTTTGAACGTCCAATTGTGCGGTGATTGTTAGCAGAAAACATATCCACAGACGTCGGTCCTATTGTGTTGGAAGTCCAATAATCCTTTTCATTAAAACAAGCGAGAGTAGGCCGAATGTCCGTCAGTCCTTTGCGTCCAGTAAAGGCGCGAGGGCCTCTTCATTCGTCCAAATTCGACGCGTTCACGTTCTCAAACAAACAATTTTGTTGACTAACTTGTAGCGGCTCATAAAGACAAACCAAAGACCGCTAAGGAACTGAGTGGCTGGAATAACTTTGTTTGTACAGCTTGCTTGCAAGATGTTTTGTTTTTACAGGCTTGCACGCTTTACACGGTCAACAAAATGTGTGCCCCTCATTCTTCCATATTAACGCACACAAACCACAGGTGTTTTAACCACGCCCATTATCACATGGTCACATGACTTTCCCATTAAACGGCTCCCACATATAGGCTAGTATTTACGTGCAAATAATTCTTAAATGCATATGTATTTATATACGAAATAATTATACGCAGCACACACACATGTATTATGTAAACACAAACTTTTATTTTGGATGCGATTAATCGCGATTAATCGTTTCACAGCCCTAGTGCATTCATATCCATTCTCATCAGCACAAAATAGCTTTCTACTCGTACTATGTCTAACATGTATGCTATTCTGAATTCAGATTGTTTGAAGCATGACCTTTGACCTCTGACTCCTGACCCTGTATGAGATTCCTAAGCAGCCTAATTCAAAAATCTGCGAGATGCAGTTCTGGTCTAGATTGATTGTTAAGGGTGAAAGAGAACAGTTGAATCTTTGTATTCTTTCTTGTTTTAGGTCAAAAAGTGCTTGCAACACCAAGGTCATGGGTTCGATTCTCAGGGAATGCACAGAACGATCAAATCCACGTCAATTTGCATGAAAGAATTTATTTATGAACATTTTAATAGTTCATAACACAACCGGTCTCATTATTTGTCCGAGGCACATCTGCGAGAGTCTCGCTGTCGCCGGTTCGCTCGTGTCGAAGTAATGACATTGAGTCCGGCGCTGCTGCAATGCGACCGCATTAAATTTCATAGTCTGCTCAATTACATCTTCATAATCAGAATGGATGACAGGACGGCCTCGGACTCCCTGAACACGAGACATCTAATGTCAGTCTGACAGGCCTCACATGGGCCGAGGGAGCCGAGGCGCGCATACATATTAATCAGGCCGATTAGACGTGTTAAACGCGGGCCAGTATGGAGAGGTGGGTCTCCAAGACCTCCAGGTCTGCATCTCATCCACACTGCAGTCCGCTCTTCCCTGCATGCACCGGGGCCGAGGACTCCCACGAGCCCGCGCGCGCTCCCTGCCATCTGCCGTGATTTATAGAAATCGCCCGATGATTTATGGTCCAGTCATCGCACAATGAAGTCGTCCTCTTTCATTCGCTCGACCTCCCCGACCCAGCCGCCACTCCCAGCCAGGTTTGGGAAATATGCTCTAATCATACACTAAAAAGATGTTTAAACAGTGAGGTCTGGCGGAGGGAATTGAGCCCTTTAATAGAATTAATTTTCTCCGGCTGGGTGAATGTTGATGAGGAAAAAGCGGATGTGAGACGACGAGGCCACCGTGGAGAGAAGCGCCCGCCGCTCGGATGTGTACCTGCGTCTCCAAATAAACAATTACAGGTGTACGGGGAATCTCTTCCACAGATTTAGGACACCACCTGGACATTTTAAATCTCAGATGAGCATTGAAGGATTCATTTACTATGTTTAAACCTGTAGGTCTTCATGATGCTTTCTGTGATTAACAGACCCAACTGACCCCAGATCTCAAATCTCAAGTTCACCTCAAAATGAAAATTTCCTGATAATTTACTCACCCCCATGTCATCCAAGATGTCCATGTCTTTCTTTCTTCAGTCGAAAAGAAATGAAGGTTTTTCATGAAAACATTCCAGGGTTTTCTCTCCATATAATGGACTTCAATGGGGTCCAAACGGTTCAAGGTCCAAATGAGAGTTTCAGTGCAGCTTCAAAGGGCTTTAAACGACACCAGACGATGAATAAGGGTCTTATCTAGCGAAACAATCGCTCATTTAAAAAATAAAGTAAAAAGTTTAAGTTTTATAATCACAAATGCTCGCCTTGCTCTGTTCTGTGTTTCGCGTTCGTGACTCTCCTTGTCGAACTCGTTCATCAAAATAAACAAATCTTTTTTCAAGTCATTTTGTTCCAACCAAATGACTCAAAAAAAGATTTGTTCATTTTGATCATGTTCATCGTCTGGTGTCGTTTAAAGCCCTTTGAAGCTGCACTAAAACTCTCATTTGGACCTTGAACCGTTTGGACCCCATTGAAGTCCATTATATGGAGAGAAAACCCTGGAATGTTTTCATCAAAACATTAATTTCTTTTCGACTGAAGAAAGAAAGAAAGACATGGAGATCTTGGATGACATGGGGGGTGAGTAAACTATCAGCAAATGTTTTTTTAAAAGTGAACTAATCCTTAAACCTGGTGCAGTTCATCTAAAGAAGCATTTATGACCGAATGCAAGCATGTGTGAGGTTTAGAGGAGGCGAAGTGGCTTTTTATTGAGTACTTTGGGACATATGGTGCTTTATATCCCAGATTCTGCCTAACGTACGTGTTTAGCGTTGACCTTGGTTCCTGTCATGATGACCACGCACAATGCCAGAGTGAGAAAAAGTTCATTAAACTAGACATGTGAAAGGACAATTTCAACTTGAACTGATTTTTGTACGTGAGAATTTTAACTAGATTACAAGCTTCATATGCATCATCAATGTATACTGAGAGTTTTTACACACTGAGGGACGCGAAACGGGAATTTTAATGATAAATAAAAATGTAGGAGTTTGGTTTTACCCAGGAGGAATTGAGATTTAAGCATTGATGATGTCAGCACAAAAAAAAAATCGTCTCATCTTAAAAGTCACGTTAGCGATCCCTAGTGGCGAAAAAATACATATTGTAGTTTTAAAGTGAAGGCCTCATTGTTTCAAGGACATCATTTTTGCATTATTTTCACACTTAAAACGTTGCTTTGGTCTTTTGTGCCAATAAATAAATCTTCAAAGAAAAAAATCTTAAAAGTCACGACTTTTAAGATTTTTAAAAGTCACGCGTGCACTGCAATTGAAAACTATTTTATATTTTGGCGAGTTTGTGGCTAATTATGACGTTGCTTATGACGCTTATTTTTTTCCTAAACATCGTACATTTTCCAGTGAGACTGGGTTGGATAAATCGGTCATAATAAAAATTATGATTGTAAAGGTAAATTGTGAATTCCTGAAGCACTTTTTAGTGTCAGCAATCATTAAAACAGAAACTGTGCCGCGGGGATGCATAAATGAGTCCTTGTGATATTCCACTAATGATTAATCACACTGAACGAAGTCTACAGTAAATCAATATCTCCACGTTAACGGATCTGTCAGCGCAAATGCTGGAGAATACAATCACAGATCATCACACGCCGTCCCGCTATGTTCAGCTTCGCTGCGTCTCATCTCTGATGATGATGATGATGATGATGGCGTGTCAGGACACATGTACCTCTCCAGACATCAATGATTATGATCGTGTCATTCATGATTCAGGCAGCGTTCTGTCATTCATTTCATGATGATCTCAGAGGACGAATGGACAGTTTGACCCAACGAATTTAATATTTGTGACTCTACAGCAAGAGCACATGAGCTGCTTTCAGATGAACAGACTGTTAGCCTATGAACACATATCAACAGAAGTTGTGGTAAATGAAAGCTAAAGCATGTTCGCTTCACGTGCAAGAACCAATGAGGTTCATTTTCGTGTTACGCATCACGTTTGAGCGTCAGCAAGAGGTTAGCGTGTCAAGCAGGTTCAGTTGAGCTTGTTGATGAATGTTTAAATGTGAATAAAAGTCAAATTCAATCTGTTCAGTATATGTGATCGAGCAACCTTTTCATAAAATTATTTTACGATCTCTTTATGAACTTAAAAGTGGTAGTTGTGTCTATGGTGGGACAGAAATCGCTCAGACTTCATCAAAATGTGTACTACTTGAAATATTTAAAGTTGCATATGCTGCATGCTGTTTCACAGACTTAATAAATAGTAAAAAGTATGCAGGGTTCCACGCTCATGTAAAACATGAAATATTAAGTGAATTTAAAGTTTGAAAATCATAGAAATTAATACAATTTTAAATAGAAAATAAAACTGTAAAAACACAAAAACAAATCTGATGTTTATCCAACACATTGCAGGAGTATGTTTTACAAGGAAAAAACATTTCAGTCTTCCTACTTCAAAATGTCCCATTTAATCCTTACTTGCCATTCATTGTACACTCTCAGAAAAAAAAGGTACAAAAGCTGTCACTGGGGCTGTACCTTTTCAAAAGGTACACTTGTATACCCAAAGGCTGCATATTGGTATCTTAGTGGTACTTAATAGCACCTAAAATGTACATATTAACACCTAAAATGTACATATTAGCACCTAAAATATACATACTAGGACCTAAAATAGACATATAAGCTCCTGAAATGTACATATTAACACAAAAAATGTACATATTAGCCCCTAAAATGTACACATTAACACCTAAAATGTACATATTACTATTAGCACCTAAAATTGACATATTAGCTCCTGAAATGTACATATTAACACCTAAAATGTACTTATTAGCACCTAAAATGTACATATTAATACCTAAAATGTATATTAGCACTTGAAATGTACATATTAGCACCTAAACTGTACCTATTAACAGTTAAAATGTACTTATTAGCACCTAAAATGTCCATATTACCACCTGAAATGTACATATTAGCACCTAAAATGGACAAAAGTTTACCTTTTGAAAAGGTACAGCCCCAGTGACAGCTTTTGTACCTTTTTTTTCTGAGAGTGTAATTATATGGGAAATTGAGCACCAATTGCATGTGAAAATTAATTATTTTAAAGTAAATATTTTCAGTGTAGTTACATACAGTTCTCTCTCTTTAAATCCCTAGCCTATAAAAAGATAAAGAAAAAAAATAAGAGTAAGTCCAAATGAAAAGCCATGAACCTTTAATGTGTACTGCAGTCACTCAAGAGCTTCAGCTTTGTGTTATCGCCTCCTGCTGGCGGGACACAGACACGGGATAACCTCCAGCAGGATTAATTCTGCAGTCATAAATTGTACCAAAAGATAATTATTGACTCAATATCCCTTCTTACAAAACAGGAACTCCATTTAAAGCGCAAGGCAAGATAGAAAAAAAGCAGCAGGATAACCAAAGGACAGGAGGTAACGGCTACAAAGACTGAAACTTGTGAAGGTCTGGAGTGAAAGTCCGCCGAGTCTTCAGACATCAGAGTGACAGATGAAAGAGCATCTCATTCCTGACACTCGTGACCTTCAGCCGGACAGAGAACCATTCGGAGCGCTTCGGGAACGTCTAGTTTCACAGTATGTGCAGAAGTTTCCAGATTTAACTTCAATTATTAAAAATAAAGAAATTAGTTGTTTTAGAACCAAAGTTTTGGCACTGTGACGTTATTTTCACGACTATAAAAGCACATTTAAGATCAAATTCAAATGCGAAACATTCCAGGATATTGATCATTTATCACATTTAAGATCAAATATTCAAATTCATTGCATGCAAAATCATTTAAAATGTAAACATGTGTAACGATGATTTTAGAATTTCAGGCGTTTATGTTTTCAAAATATTTATGTTACTTTTGTGGTAAATTATGATTGGAACATGTTCTTAAAAATTGAAATAAATTACATTATTACTTAAATACTTACAAAAAAAGTAACATGGAAACATAAATCAAGTAAAGTCGTGGACGAATCTGCTCTGACGAAACATCCTGCAATCAGAAACACTGTGACGCATCAGCATTAAACCTGCAGTGATCATCGGAAAAATCACGATTAATAACCTCAATATCATCACCTGGATGCATAATCAGCAAGTATTAATGACTAAAATAAAACTCACTCAGACACACGAGTGGAAAACTCAGGTTTCGTTTATCTAGAGCAAATAGTTTACAGATAGCAAATCCTACACAGGTGAAAGTTAACAAAAACAGTTCATATATATATATACAGCTGTGTGAAATAAATACAGACATGAGCATCTAAACTGAAGGCATGCGTCGCATGTGAAGCTCTATGTCTGAATCTACTTGCATTAGCAAAGCGTTTATGCAAAACTCCCTTCAGCAAATGAGCTTTATCCACAGTTCACTAGTAAAGCAGGAACATCAGAGTTGGTGATCCCCTCGCTGAGATCTGTTGCTTATCATACTGAATTAAAGATTCTAGCAGGTCCATATAGTTCACTATAAAGTATTTACAATCTGAACATTTGATTCTCTTCCCAGCATTAATGAAGTGAACAGTAGTGACGTGTGTGTAGTGAAGGACACAGTTCGTGTGTTTTGATTGCCAGAGTCCAGAAATCTTATAGCTCAGGGTACTTTACACGACAATGATGCGCTTAAAAATGCAAATGTTTTTCAATGTAATGGTATCGTTTTTAAAAGCCCCTAAAATGCCATTGTCGTGTACATGAACGGACAAAATGCATAAATCTTGTGACATTTTTGTTCATGCAAACGGCCCCTTAGGAATGTGTTTAAAATGTACACGACACCGCTTCCAACTTTAATTTTTTTTTTTGCGTTTGGACGTTTATTTATCCAACGATAGGATTTCGGCGTTTAACGGGGTTTCAAAGTGCAAAGTTTTGAAAACGATACTGTTATTGTCTGTGCATATCTGCATTACGTTTTGAGTCTATAGGGGCGCTGGGATGGGATAGACATCGCCATCTACTGGCCAAATACAGCGTTTTATCTGTTTTCGTGGATCGCATGAATTGTTTTTAAGGGATGGTTCATTTTGAAATTAATTTTTGTAATGTTTTAGCTTACCTCAAGGGCATCCAAGACCGACGCGCCCACGCCCGCGCCCTCAGATCACTTGGACATGGCTGTGATTACAAGAGGTCAAGACGATATACTGTAAATACCGTTCGTTTTCGCACACAAACCGCTCGTTTCGTGTCTTAGGCCATCAATGTGTACTTGCATTTACGAGTCATTAAATCATGTTTAATTTGGACTTCTCTGTGCATGCTCTTTGAGGTGGTGACCATAGACCTCCATTATATGACTGACAGACAACAACAGTTTGACCTAAAAATATCAAAATTGAAAATACTGCGGAAACAAAGACACCTACATCTTGGATGCCCTTGAGGTAAGATAAAACATACCAAATATTAATTTCAAAGTGAACTATCCCTTTAAAATGTAAGGGCCGTTACACGACACCGTTTTCAACTTAATTTAATTTAATTTTTTTTGCGTTTGAACGTTTATTTATCCGACAATGGCGTTTTTGGGGCCTTAACTTTTGAAAGTGCAAAGTTTTGAAAACGATACTGTTATTGTCTGTGCATATCTGCATTACGTTTTGAGTCTATAGGGGCGCTGGGATGGGATAGACATCGCCATCTACTGGCCAAACAGCAAAATACAGCGTTTTATCTGTTTTCGTGGATCGCATGAATTGTTTTAAAGGGATAGTTCATTTTGAAATTAATTTTTGTAATGTTTTAGCTTACCTCAAGGGTATCCAAGACCGACGCACCCGCGCCCTCAGATCACTTGGACGTGGCTGTGGTTACAAGACGTAAAAACGATATAAATACTGTTTGTTTTCGCACACAAACCGCTCGTTTCATGTCTTAGGCCATCAGTGTGTACTTACATTTACGAGTCATTAAATCATGTTTAATCTGGACTTCTCTGTGCATGCTCTTTGAGGTGGTGACCATAGACCTCCATTATACAACGGTTTGACCTAAAAATGTCAAAAGTCAAAATACTGTGGAAACAAAGACACCTACATGTTGGATGCCATTGAGGTAAGATAAAACATATCAAAAATGAATTTCAAAGTGAACTATCCCTTTAAAATGTAAGGGCCGTTACACGACGCCGTTTTCAACTTAATTAATTTTTTTTTTTTTTTGCGTTTGGACGTTTATTTATGCGACAATGGCGTTTTTGGGGCCTTAAAACGCAAACTTTTGAAAGCGGGTTTCAAAGTGCAAGGTTTTGAAAACGATACTGTTATTTTCTGTGCAGATCTACATTACGTGTTGAGTCTATAAAGGCGCAGTTTCTTTACAAAGTGACATCGCCATCTACTGGCCAAACAGCGTTTTTGTGGATCCGCCTGAATTGTTTTGACAACGTTGTCATCTGTACGCGGAAAACTCGACTTTTCCGTTTTTAGTACATCGCTGTTGTGTAAACGTACCCTAAATTATATTATCTTCATTATCTATTTTTTTAAAACTAAATGAATAAATTGTAACAAATACTAGAAGGATTATAGAGGATTCACTCCACAAAATCACCAGCTGGTTGTGTGGAGTATTCTTTGGGATTTCTAAGAGCGGATAACATGTGACTTTCTTTTCATGGTAAGGCGCTTAAATTCAAACCAAAAAAAGGAAAAACGTTCAGCAAAAGCACAGAGTGATTCATTAAAGCACCGAGATTTAAAACCGTTTACAAAAAGACTAGCAGAGCACTTTAGCCGGCCGAACAGGCACAAACCTGAACCACAAAACTGCAAATCGACGACTAGTAAAAATCCAATTTGGATCATTTTTTTTTAGTTTAAATTATTGCTCTAAAACTTCAGATACGCTTAAACATTGTTAGATACCACATCATGTCAATAATCCTAGTGTTTGTAAGTGGAAACTTTCGTTTTAAACCTGGTTTGGGAGCATCTGTTTGATTTCTAAATGAACATTGAGAGAGATTTTAATACTTCCTGGTAATTGTTCCCATCTAAGATTATCAAATTGTGTTTTTATTTAAAAAAAAAAATCAATATCAGTGTGGTCCTTACATCACAAGAGGAGAACTTATTTAAAGGAGAACTCTCTGTTAGTGTTAAAAATAATCATGGTCCTCCTAAAATATCTTACAGATATATTTTTTTTTTTTTGATCACTTGACGTACAACGCTGGAACGAGATATTTCAGACTAAATTCACTCTTTTCCAATCAGACTTTGAGCAAAACCTCTTCACCTGTTGGCCAGACATGAAACAAATAATGTACAAATACAATCTCTGTTCTTGCATATTTTCAGATGCGCAAAAAAAAAATGACACTCATCACTAAAAACCAAAAGCGTTCTAGAAAACTGGCAGAGTTAAAGACGGACGGACGCCCTCACCTGGAGGTTTGAAACACGACTCCTGATTGGCCGATTGGACAGAACTTTACGTGTGCTTTGAATATGAGGAAGTTCAACGCCACCGCAAAAATGTAACGGTAAAAAGTAATAGAGCATTAGAGGATAAAAGTCGTCGCAACAGCTCTCTCACACAAAGGCACAACTGCTGCGCGCACACACACACACACTCTTTCTCACACACAATGTTGGTAGCAGATGTTCATTCAAGCACAATCGCAACCAATCACAAACCCCAACAGGTTAAAGTTGTGTAAGTGGTTCCACCTGTTAAATGAATCATGTGCCCTTTAATAAAGCAAACGTGCACCTAAATAAGATCTACTCGCAGGATGGACCAAATGTGCAAAGTCTTCTGGGAGAGTGTGAGGACGGTTCAGCTGTGGGACGAGACGTCTGAGGAACTGCTGCTGTTGCTGTTGGTGGTCTGAGCTCGCTTGATGTACAGGTTCAGTAACTTCATCTGTAGAGACAAAACAGGGACATTACAGGGTTACTATCGCTCACTAATCCAAATAAAATCGTGTCATTTATTAGATTTTAGCTAGACAAACAGACACTTGATTCATACTGACTGACACGAAGGGAAGACGCAGATATTTCCCTGTGGTTTGGCCTCTCATTTACACAAAAAATGGGAGAAACGGGGTTTTAGGTTCTCAAACGTCATGTTATGCGCCAGAAAATGCTTAACGTCATATGATCATAGACGGCGTATTTATGCGGGTTGATGTAAATGAGAACTTTTTTGAAAACGATGTTATTATTGAAAACGGAGGGGAGGAAATATTTGTTTCTCTATGTGTAAATGTGGCCTAAATCACACTTTTCTTCATAGTTTGGCTGGTCCTGTGACAAATTTTTGTTTTAATTAATTTTAATTTTAATATAGAGCAGCATTAAAGGAGTAGTTCACTTTTAAAAAACTTTTGCTGATAATTTACTCGCCCCCATGTCATCCAAGATGTCCATGTCTTTCTTTCTTCAGTCGAAAAGAAATGAAGGTTTTTTGATGAAAACATTCCAGGATTTTCTCCATATAATGGACTTCAATGGGGTCCAAACGGTTCAAGGTCCAAACGAGAGTTTCATTGCAGCTTCAAAGAGCTTTAAACGACACCAGACGATGAATAAGGGTCTTATCAAGCGAAACGAGCGGCCATTTCAAAAATAAATAACAAAGTTTAAGTTTTATAGGCACAAATGCTCGCCGCGCTCTGTTCAGTACTCCAACCGTACTGAAGAAAGCTAATCGCTAAATAAGCTAATAATGACTTTGCAGGCGGGCCTTCTGGGTGTTAGCGCTTCATGCAACGCAACGCAAATCATCATATTAGAGTGATTTCTGAAGGATCATGTGTAATGATGCTGAAGATCACAGGAATAAATTACACTTTACTATATATTCACATAGAAAACAGATGTGTTCAATAGTATTAATATTTCACTTTTTTTTACTGTATTTTTGATCAAATAAATGCAGCCTTGATGAGAAAGAGACTTATTTAAAAAATAGAGAGAATGCATTGCAACAAGAAACCACCTAAAATCCACTCAAAATATTGATTGAAAGACTTTAAAATATGTAAAACTAAACACGTGTTTTTGAATATATGAATATATTGATGATGCCTGACCTTGCTGCCGGTCAGCTGCTGTAGATGAGGCTTCAGATCTTCACCGATGATTGAATAAATGGCCACCAAACAAAAAACACTGGCCTTGCGTACACTGCTCTCGGTGTTATCATAACCCTGAAACACACACACATGTTCATCTCGCTGTCTGTCTCTGCATCAGTGTGTGTGTGTGTGTTTATACCTGTAACAGTCCAGGGATAATGTCAGGCAGAAGCTGACCCAGGGAATCCTGGGGAATCCGCTCGATTACTTTGGTCTGCATCTTGATGGCGGCGAGGTTGATGGGATAGTCGGCCGTCTGGACGATTGGACACAGAACTTTGATGCACTGCTCGGGGTGGATCGATCCGGCCAGTGTGGAGGCCGTTTCTTCTGCGGCCCGAACGACCTGTGGAGCACATTAAAAACATTAAAGACACGACCTCCTCCTCCTCCTCGGATGATGAAGAAGGCCTGACCTCAAGGCCTCTCACTGTCCACAACAATACATCAAGCTCATGTTTCCTCTGGTGCATCTGCTGTAATGACACGTTTTTGTTATCAAAGTTTTGATAATTAACTACATATCAGGAATAATATAGTTACATAAGACCATAAATATGTGTTTTTCCCTTACTTCAATTTTTTATTTAACTTCTTATCTTTAAATTCTCAATGTCCACAATAACATTTGTTTCCTGTGTTCATATTTTCTGTTTTCCTATGTGGTTAAAATTGTTACAAAAGACCAAAAAGGAAAAAAACAAAAACATTTTCCTTACATATAAAATAAATGTTAACTGAAATTTGCCACCATTTCTCATTTTCATTCAGTTTAACTTGATGTGCTAAAACTGATTTTTTTTGTAAACTATACGGACACATAGAGAAAAATAATAATAAATAAAGAAAACGACACAAAAATCAAATTGAAACCAAAAAATATTAATAAAAACTATAATATTCTGTCATTGATACTAAAATAAGTATGTTATTAAACCATATAGTAAATAAAATTATTATAATTAAATCAAATGAAATTTCATAAGTTCCAGAAGTTTTAAGAGCTCGGTTTAGCCAATGAATTTGCATGATTTTTCTGGTTGTTCATAATTTACCGATTTTATAATAAAATATTTCTTACTCAATTTTTACCTAATAGAATATTTTAGCATACCTAGAAAAAAGTATATTCTTAACCACTTAACTGTCACCGTCCCACAGGTGGGACGTTTGCCACTATATTTTTAAAACAATAATATTTTAGTAAATACCTTAAATAATATTGACAAACTATATATCATTTGAAAGCTTACAATCTCTAGTTTCCATATTTGGTGACTGATTTTCAAAATATATTACAGAGGAGTCATAATTTATCAATATAAAACAAGAATATTTTCATACTCATAAGGCGTGTTCAGACCTTTATTTTAAAATAGCAGTAAACATGAAAAATCATGAAAAAATGGTAGATACCTCAGTTTGTTTTCATGCCAAAAGTTCAAAAGATAGAATCCATTCAATTATTTTGGAAAAAAAAGGTCTGAAAAGTTTGAAATATCAAGAAAAAAATAATAAATTCACCATTTGTGACGTGGCAGCTAGCTATGACTTACATGCGTGTTCTTTGTATGTGTTTCTTAGAGGTTCAATTCATATCAAAATCTGCCAAACTTCCCATACTACTTCTGAATAGGATCTCTACTTCAGAAATTGTATAAAAATTGTGAAAATAATGGTTCATATCACTCAAAACACGAATGGAAATGCAGACGCCCTTATATGGGCAGTAATGGAGTCTGATTGTGCCCTAGTGAAAAAGTTTGGTACTGCGCTCAAACAAAATCTTACTGAAAGCTCATTTTTTGAGATATCAACCTAAAATTTGAAACACAACTTGTTCAGATTTTTGGCTTTGATTTTTCTGCCGTTTTAGAGTAGCCCAGGTTTTGAAAATATATATTTTATGTAAAATATGAATAATTAATATTTTTGCATTGTACATTTCCATAAACTCAAACCTCTATAACTTTTTGTCTGTTTCACTTTCTTAATTTATTTCACTTCTACAAAAATCTGCCAAATGTCTTCTTTAAAACAAGACCAATCATATGTCTATATTCCAAAGCATTCTTGAATTACAACCATTTAAGTTCGAAATGTGCATTTTCATGTCTATTCAAAAAAGGGGGGGTGACAGTTAACAGGTTAATGGAAATGTGCACGGACTTTAAATATTTGATATATATAAATCACACTTTTTAAAATGAGGCCAATGTTGTTTTACTATCATTAACATGCTATTATATATATATATATATATATATATATATATATATAGATTATTTTTATATTTTAATTTTAGTTGAAATTTGAGTAATTTTGTCATTTTGTTTTTAATATATATATATATATATATATATACTTTTTATTGAATTTTAGTTTTTAGTTTTAGTTTATATAGTTTGTTATTTTACTTAAACTAAATGAAAATGAGAAAATTTGCCTTGGCTGAAACAAACTAGCTGAAATAAAATAAGTTATTATACATTTTATTTAAGGTAATATTTATTTTATCACAAGTAATCATTTTTTTCTCATGGTTTTAGTTAATGATGATAAACATAAATAACAAATATCCTTTCTCCTATATCATATATGGGAATCCTGGTTCTTCAAAGATAAAGTGCATGATTTTTAGTTTTTGCTTTTGTCCTCTTTAAGGCTGTTTTAGAGAGAGTGTGTGTGTCGCTCACCTCTTTATGGCAGTCTTTATGGGCCTCCAGTGTTTTCATGATGGTGAGTTCTGCGTAGTTCTTGAAGCGCGCTGGTTGACCTCGCATGATCTCCTTCAGGACACGCAGCGCCAGCGCTCGGATGGTGTGCTGTGGACACACACACACACACACACACACACACACATCATCTGTTTGTTCTGTTGCGTATCTGGGGTGTGTTTCCCATTCAACACCGTAACTCATGCTTCACTACTATAGTCGACGCATCGTTGAAGAAATCCACCGTTTCCCGAAACCATATTGTCGCAAATTGGTCGTTCAACCACAATTGGTTAATGATTTAGTAATAACTTATTTAATGAATCTGTTAACGCAATTAACGGCAGATGTTTTGCTATAAATTACAGACATTCATCTGAGGAATATTTCAAATTTTTCTCAGTTATTTTGGTTTATTTCCAGATTCGATCATAGACTCGTTCTTACACACGCGCGCACGACACTTTAAATCTCGACAAACTCAAAGACGTAAATGACATTTGTATACACTCTAAATAAAAGATACAGATTGCACTGAATGTCCGCTTGTTTATTTGAATGTATTCAGTCCACATGTCATGAAAACAAGAAACTGCTTCTAACCACAGGTTAGCTTCGCTCACACACACACACACACACACACACCTCTGCGATGCTGTTTGCGAATGTTCGTTATAACGATGGTTTCGAGAAACACGACTCGTTGAACTGCTGATAACAATGACAGAACTTGGCTAACCGGGACACACACCGCTGTATGAGTGTGTGTGATGAAGACGAGCGTGTCTCTCACATCTTTATCTCCCAGCGTCTCCAGCAGCAGCAGTAGCATGGTTTTAAAGTGCTCCTCCCACAAGGCCAGACTGTCGTCCCGCGTGACCTTCAGCAGCTCCAGCAGAGCGGCCCGCCTCTCCTCCACACGCTCGCTGTGATTGGACAGCTCCTTCAGCAGGTCACCAACCATCTCCAGGGGTTGCCCGGGTCCTGACCAATCAGAGCCCACCACAATAAACACACACTGATCTGGCAGTCTGAACACTTAGGCTATATTCATTGTGTGCTTGTTTATACATGATCTAGAGAGATGTTAAATGAGATTTTCATGACTTCAAACCGTTCAACACCTGCAGAAAAACCTTTGGGATGCATGATCTTGTTTTCTCCACAGTCCTGCTGAAGACCTGAAAGAAGAACCCAAAGACGTTGGCCTGTTTCTGTGAACCTCACGAAGAGATTCTCCAGCAGATGTTTGTTCGTTTACCCTCTCGGATCTGCTCCCCGTCCTCGAACACGGCGAGCGCTCCCTTCTCGTAGGCGCTGATGTCGCTGTAGTTGTAAGGGTTGTACTCGCGCGTCCACGGGCCGCTGAACGATCGAGGGGACGGCGTGTTTAATAGTGACGTCTTGTTGTCCAGCGCCGTCCGGCCTCCCTCCAGACGAGGATCCACACCAGACGACGCCACACCGGTCTGAATGAGAAACATCATTATTTTACTTCAACCTGAGTGATGATAATATCTAATTAATAGAAACTCTATTTTATCGTTAAAGTCCCCCTCTAGTCAACAGCTGTATCTCTTTTAACTCACCAAAACGAAATATTTAAACGTTTTTCCTTGGGAAAACTCTTGCCTTAAAACAGCTT
Organism: Pimephales promelas; assembly: GCF_016745375.1. Next base: position 15,039,459 of record NW_024121188.1, read on the forward strand.
GAATGTAATTCGACACCCTTGCCTCATTTAGTATGCGAGGTTCTATGAATATGCAAATGAGCCCCTCCCCCACTCACTCACTCACTCACTCCACTGGTTGACGATCACACGTTGATCTGATCGGTTACAAGGTCGTTTGTGACGGCAGAAACACCAGCGATTTCAAAGCGTGTTTTTGAGTCTTTGGTTCACTGCAGTTTTATGCTGTCGACTTATGAATTTACGTCTTAAAGCGTATTAAAAACACCATAAAAACTTTAAAAACTGGATTTTCACCACAGGGGACTGTATATTTTAGGTAGTTGCTTTTCAAAATGGTCACATTATTTATGTTTTTATATGTTCATATAAATCAATATATATAAATCACACTTTTTAAAATAAGGCTGGTGTTATTTTAGTAGCGTTGATAAACTATTATAGCTTTTGTTAATATTTGGATTAATTATTTTTATATTTTCTGTTTTAATTTTAGTTATACATTTGAGTATTTTTTTTTAAAAAAAAAGTCTATAATATTTATTTCATTTTATTTAGTTTGTTATTTTAGATAACAAAAATAATATTTTATTATAGTTAATGTGGTTGATTTATTATACATTAGTTAATGTATTAACTAACATGATCTAACCATGAGCAATACATTTGTAACTGTTTTTGTTAATCTTTGTTAACGTTAGCTAATACAAATCCAGCTGTTCATTGTTTGTTCATGTTAGTTCACAGTGCATTAACTAATGTTAACAAGATTTCAATAAAGTATTAGTAAATGTTGAAATTAACATTAACAAAGATTAACAAATGCTGTAGAAGGTTTGTTCATTCTTAGTTAATGTTAACTAATGTAGTTAACTAATGAACCTTATTGTAAAGTGTTACCGTTAATGTTTATTTTTTAGAAGTAATAATGATTTTTTTCATGGTTTTAGTATTAAAAAAAACAAATATTTGATGTTCTTATGTCAACAAGTGGCTGAAACTATAACTATAAACAATGAAACTATAGCTGGTCACGGGCCACAAGCTGCTAACACGACACTTTTTGCAGCATAAACAACAGCCTGAAGACGATCTGGCCGGTGTCGTTCTCACCGGATCTTCCCGCTTGCCGTCACGTTTGATGGGCTCGAGGATTTCCTCCTGACTGCGGAAACTGAAGCTCTGGATGGCTTCGGTTACGCCTCTCAAAGAGCTGAAGATCTCCTCAGAGTTCATGTTCTCAGTGTCGTACTCCAGCATACTGTAAACACACAGAGAGGCGTGACTCCAAACACACTGATTTCAACATATAACACACACAGACACAGAGATGAATGTGTTTTCTGCTCAGCTGCAAAGGAAAAGTGATGCATCTTAAATGTTTCATACAAACTTCTGCATTCGCCACGAGTCCCATGAAGCAAAGCGGCGGAAACAAAACCAATGAGAGACAGAAAGACGTCACAAAAGTGATGAAAATGTGGGACGGATTCTCACTTCGCTATCATTTTCGTGATTTTTAAAGACAAGACACTACAGGTGAATAGTGTAAAAACATTAAGACAATTGTTTTTCTTTTCTGAAATGTTAAATATGCAAATTAGGCAGCATCTAATCAGAAAAAATCCATGTTTGATTTTGTTGACATATCAGAGTTAAAGGTTTTTACAGAAAAGTTATAACTCCATAAATCAGAAAATACTGCCAATAGACAGAAAAAAACACTTTTTACCATTTTTTTTTAGGAATAAAGTGTTTTATAAATCAGAACACAGATAGTTTGGTTGTGTACCCTCGTGAAAAATAAATATACTAAAATGTATTTGAAATACATTTATTTTATGCTAAGTACACTACAAACATATTTACATATGTATGTCCTTAATATAAACACCCTGCAATTGTCCTTTTAATATACTAAATTTGTATACTTAAATTGGAAACTTATTTTGTACTTAGTTATCCAGAAATAGTGCAAAACGTATATTTGATTGTGCTAAAGTGGAACTAATGCAATATCCTGTATTTAGACTAATAGTGACATTAAACACATTTTAGGCTTAATATTAAGAAATGTGCATTGTGTAATAAAGAAGAATTCCAAATAAAGTTGAATTATCACTAAAATAGTGCTCAGTAAATACGTTAAAGGATTTGCAGTATACTTAGTATGAAAAATAAATGTATTTTAAATAGTTTTTTTTTTTACTAGGGTAAAGATTTCTGACTTTAAAGACATGTATTGTGATCGAAATCTACAGATGAAAACTTAAACATTTACACTTATATGTGTATTTTGGATATTTTCTTTCCACTAGTCTGAAAGAAGAATGGAAGCAAAATAGGCCAAAACCTCAAAACTGACCAGTGCATGAAAAGACGGTGATTTTTCCTGAAGCGTCGCGCTTTAAAAGGACAACTCCGGCGTGAAATGAACCTTTGGTCTAATCACATTGGTACCAAGTCGACCGTTCTCTGGGATTTGATTTCATAATAATCGAATGTAAAGAGTTTTATCTCTATAACGCGAGGCCATAGAATAAGAAGATAAGCCTGGCCACTCCCTATTAAGTCCCATTGTACCGAATTTTGGTTGTAGTTCCACCAGAGTGCCACTGGGGGCGATCATCTGAGTGCAAAATGAATGGGAGTCTATGGAGCTAGACGGCTAAATTTGTCTCTTTCAAAGCTAAAAACTTTTAGAGATAAAACTCTTTACATTCGATTATTCGATAACCGATGTGTTATCAGACCAAAGGTTAATTTCGCGCCGGAGTTGTCCTTTAAAACAACAATCCAGACAAACAATCCTTTAAATGTCATGCATTGAGTTTGATTTATTAGACGGCCAATCCAATGAAAAGTATGCAGGAGAATCAGTGTCCTGCCGCCCGGGCCGAGGTGTGTTACCTGGGCGAGTACGCCCTCCGATGGGCCCGGAGAGGGGGGGTGGTGGGGCCGGAGTGGGGGGGAGGGAGAGGAGCAGAGGCCTTTGAGCTCCAGCCCCATAAACGACTGGGCCGAGAGGAAGAGGAGGATGAAGAGAGAGCAGGGAGGATAGAGACAAAGAGTGAAAGACGCAACCAAACATGACTTTTGTTGCAGTGTTTATTTTCTGTTGTGCTATGTATCTTGTATGTTGTACGTTTATGTTATCGGGCCCCCTCCTAAAAGCTTTTAGTCGCTTTTTTAGAGGGTCCCTTTCACACGACCAATACATGACCATGGTTTCTTCTGAAATTGTGTGTAAATGATATAATGATGATGTGTGAAATAAAGAAATAGACTAAATAAACTAAACTACTAGGGTTCGAATACTTACGGTCAGGAATCGGAGACTTGTTATAAAAATAAAATTTCGATTCCTTTGTAAGCATTTCAATATAACTTTAAAAATAATTCAAGCATGGAAGAAATTCTAACAATAAAAGTTACATATAAATGAGCCGATTTAAATGTTAATGAATTAATTTAAAAAAAAATGTAAATAGACATTTTGCATTTTGTCAGAACCTTTAGTAAATTACATGTAATTTGTTTAGTTGTCTAAGCAGAATTATGATCTCTATTTTTAAAAAATAAAATCTTGATTCTCAATTTATCCAGAATCATGCAGCTCTAGTTAGCTGAGAATATTAAGTCGTGACATTTATTTCTATAACGCTTTATACAAAGTATATATATATACATACGAAGAGTTCAGATGCAAAAGCCTCTAAGTGCCATTTGAAATTTTCTTCTAGAATGATCATTTTTATCAAGCTTGTATATTTAAGTTCAGTAATTTCACTTAAATGGCAATGAAGATTACCTATTAATTGTTATTTAAGTGAAATTACTGAACTTAAATATACAAGTTTGATAAAAATCATCCTTAAAGAAGAAAATTTCAAATGACATTTAGAGGCTTTTGCATCTGAACTCTTCATATATATATATATATATATATATATATAAAAAATTATGAATATAATAGTCCTGATGATGTCACACAACTTCACAGATGTGTTTTGTGTATTATTGTGTTTTGGGTGACGTACCTGGGAGAAAGTCCTCCGTGCGAGCAGTTGGTGGGTGACGTGAGTGGGCTGGTGCGGGTCACGGGGTGTCTGGGAGGAGCGCGGGTCACGGGGCTGCTGGGAGATGCCTGAGACTTCACAAAAAATAATAATAATCCTGTATTATGCAGGCCAGACAAGTAATTTGGTGATGTCAATTTGATATTTGACATGTTTGATATTTTTAGGTCAAACCGTTCTTGTCTGTCAGTCATATAATGGAGGTCTATGGTCACCACCCCAAAGAGCATGCACAGAGAAGTCCAGATTAAACATGATTTAATGACTCGTATGGGGACCAGTTACCATTACAATTAGGGCGTGATCCTCATTAGGCACTCATACTTTCAAAACAAGACAATGATTATCTAGTCGATTTTGATATATATAAACAGACAATGTTGATTTTTTTTTTTCGCAACTGCGCGAGATCACTTGCGCACTGGGACGTGACTTGGACGTGGCTGTGGTTATAAGAGGTAAAAACGATATAAAAACGGTTCGTTTTTTCACACAAACCGCTCGTTTCGTGTCTTAGGCCATCAATGTGTACTTTGTAAGAGGCAATTCTGGCAATTTCCCAGTATCAACGCGGGGCTGTGTGAACAGGGCTTCAGTGTTAGTGAGTGTCACATTACATCATGAAGACTGGAGGATCAGAGCAGTGTGTGTGTGTGTGTGTGTGTGTGTGTGTACCGCTGTGGGGGTGTTGCTGTTGTTCTTCAGATGGTTGTGCAGGAGTTTAGTGGCTCCATCCTGGAAGGTTTTGGGCAGAGCGCCTAACAGCATGGTGAACTCTGGGGTGTTGAGCTCAAACAGGGCGATCAAAACCATCTGAGCCGCCTGAAAAACACACAAACACTGTCATGAGACAAACATTTAACAACGCTGCAATTTTAGAAGCGGAAACCGTTTTCATTAGTCATAAGATGCTGAATTTATGTATTTTTTTATCAGTATTTTTGTCCTGTTTTTCCAGTACAAACACTCTTAAAATCAAGATACTGTAAATGAAGAGATATTAAGATTTGTTTTCTGAAATATCAAAATTTAGTGAGGGAAAAATCTGCAGATGAGGTCAGGAAATCATTACATAACCAGGCACAATTTAAAAGAAGTGAAAAGCGAGTGATTTAGTTTTATTTAGTTTTACACTGAAGCTCTCTTCCTGCTCCACACAGATGCTTATTAAACATCAAATAATATGAGATTTTGTCACTTCACGAGAAGTCTTCAGTGCTAATAAAAACATTTCAGTGACATTCAATAAGATTTGAGTTTGATATGCATCCCAGTGGACATTAGTGAGGGTCCACGTCATTTTTAATCTGAAGAGAATACTTGAAGGCTGTGAGGGACAGAATTCAGATCGTTAGCTCATACATCACATTTGATTTTTTTTTTTTCTAGTGTTCTGTTTTGTTTTTTTCTGATGGAAATCTTCTGGAAAAAGTATTTTCAATAGTCAGTGTAGTGTTGTTTCAATAATCAGTGTTATTTTAGATTTTTTTGATATACTATTATAGCTTTTATTTTTATATTTTTTTATATTTACATTTCTAGCAATTTTATTTAATTTTTAAATAATGCTATTTAGGTTTGCTTTATTTTAATTTATTTCCAGTTTATTTTTTTTGTAATTTTGTTAATGTTTAGTTTTTTAAATAATACTATTTAGATTTACTTTATTTTCTTAACTCTTGTAACTGTCTTTATTACAGTAGTTGTTTTTAAAAGTATTAATTTAATTTATTTGTATTTATTTACGGTTAATTTATTTGAGTAATTTTGATGTAATTTTTATTTGATTTTGTTTTTCTTTTAAATAATACTATTTAGGTTTATTTTATTTATGTATTTATTTCCAGTTTAATTGTAAGTGATTTTGTTGTTTTATATTTATTACTTTTTAAAAAAAATAATACTATTTAAGGTTTAAATAATTTTATTTATTTCAGATGAATTTTAGTCAATTTGTTCTATCATTTAAATTGTTACTATTTAGGTTAAGTTTTTTCAGTCTAATTTTTAATCATTTCATTTCATTTATTAGTTTTTATTTTTTAATAATAGTATTTAGGTTTATTTCTATTTATTTCCAGTTAGCAATGTACGTGCTTGTTTTTGCTATTTTTAATTGTAGTTGGCAATAATAATCCTGCCCTGAACGTCTGCCCCTCGCAGCCTCGTTTTCATTCAAGGTCAAAGGTCATTCAGATAAAGGTGTTAGTGGTGCAGAAATGAAAATCTGGTTATCAAGCAGAAAATCTGGAAAGACGGTTATCAGCCGCTCACAGCGTCAAGCTCACATGCTTGAACATCACCAAACATCAGAGCAAAACCATCAGCTGGTATCCTGAAGGTCATCGCAGAGAGCAGAGGTGTTAGACAAGCCCAAGAGAACACAATCAGACGGCCCATGTGACCTGGAGAGCCAGTCAGGAGGTTAAAGGTCAAGGTTCAGGGGTCACTACCTGCTTACACCTCTCCTCCAGGTTACTTTCCCCCGGCAGGGACGCCACGGTCGAGCTCCTGCCTGACGCCTCCTCCATCGCCCAGCTGTGAAGCGTCTGAGACACATCACAACTCACTTTGACAAACCACACTTCAACTTGAGCTCGAGCAACGTCTCATCCGGACCCGAGCCGTGAGATCCCACAGAAACTGAACACTGACCTTTCTGACGTCCGAGCTCTTCGGTTCTGTGGTCCACGTGATGATCCGAGAGACGGCCAATCGCGTCTCGCTGGAGTTCACGAAGTCTGACGGATCCATTTGTCTGGCCAAAGATTCGATGTACTTCAGGATGGCCACCTTCACCTGCTCACACACACACACACACACACACACACACACACACACACACACACACATGTTTATTTCAGCTACTTGTCAAGGTAACATTTCCTTTTTAATTAAAATGATTGAAATGAAAATAAATAAAAACTATCCAGGCAGTTAAAAAACTAATAACAATGACAAAACATTAACTAAAATTACAATTAAAATATAAAAAAATTAAAATAAAATTAAAATAAATAGCAATACAAAATAGGAGCTAAATGATACTAAAATAACAATAAGGTTCCATTTGTTCACATTAGTTAACATCAACTAACAATGTAAAATACTACTAAAACATTTAACAATCTTAGCAAATGTTAATTTCAACATTTCCTAATACATTATTAATAAAAAAATCAAAAGTATAAGCTAATATTATTTACTGAACCTGATCTAATATGAACTTAGAATCATCAATATTTGTTTATTTACCACGTTAACTAGATTAATAAATACTGTAGCAAATGTTAGTTAATGTGTAAATACATTATATTTTTATGAAAAAAAGCTTAATTATAATAAATGATTAATCATTTTCCATAATTTATTTAAATATTATTATTATTTATAGATTAATAAATACTGTAGCAAATGTTACTGAATGTGTAAATACATTATATTTTTATGAAAAAGCTTAATTATAATAAATTATTAATCATTTTCCATAATATTATTTAAATACAAATTTTATTTCAAATTTTATTTTAACATTATTTAAACATATTATTATCAATTTTTTTTAGATATATTTTTTTAACTAGATTAATAAATACTGTAGCAAATGTTAGTTAATGTGTAAATACATTATATTTTTATGAACAAAATCTTAATTATAATAAACTATTAATCATTTTCCATAATATTATTTAAATATAAATTTTATTTCAAATTTTATTTTAAAATTATTTAAACAAATTATTATCAAAAAATTTTTTTATATATATATATTTTAATCCAAAATGCACAGGGTGGTTTGATGGGATATTAGAAGTTATGATAACACTTTACAAAAAGGTGTCATTTGTTAACATTAGAAAATGTATTAACTAAAATTAACTAACAATGAGCAATGCATTTGTTACAGTATTTCTTAATCTTTGTTAACATTACTTAATAAAATACATTATTTGTTCATGCTACTTCACAGTGCATAACTAATATTAACAAATACAACTTTTGATTTTAATAATATATTAGTAAATGTTGAAATTAACATTAGCTAAGATTACAGTAATAAATGCTGTTAGTCATTGTGTAGTTAACTAATGAACCTTAAGTGTTACCGAAGTTATTTCTGGACGCTGGTTGTAAGCGTCAAGATGACACAGCCATAATGAAGAAGAGCAGGGAGGAAATAAAGACCTGACCAACCTTGAGGTTCGGTGTCTGTGTCTGATCAACAATAAACCGCATCAGGATGTTGAACTGCTGATCGTACGGAAACGAATCCCTGTGAAAACCAAACACAAGAAGAAATCAACAAAAAACTCTAGAAATAGCAATTACAGGCTAGACCAGTGGTGATGTCTCCATGTTTTTGTAATGAATATACTGTGATATACCACTAAAAATTACATCTTACAATGGGTTACCTTCTTTCTCTCTACACACTTTTGAGTTTCTGTGTGTTTTAATAAACTATTATTATTATTATTAGGCCTACTTGAAGTATGCTCTACTGTGCAATAGTAATACTGTATAGTTATATTTTCCTCAAGTTATGCAAAACTTTTATTTTGACAGGTTGTCATGGAAGACTTTTAAGTGTGTATGATACGAATGAATGACGCTAGTTTTATCAAATGAAATGGTAAAACTCTTGTGACTCTCATAAAAGCTCTGCTGTGAAGTTGAATGAATGTGTGTTTATTTCAATTGCAGTTTTTTTGAGGTTTAATACTCATAGACACTACATATGGAGATTGGACTCGAGGCGGTTCAGACCTGGTGACGTCGAGCGCTCGCTGAACTTTGGCCTGGACGGACCCCAGAAGATCGGCCCCCATTTTCTTCAGCAACTGCGTGAGCAAAATAAACAGCCAATCCTGAAGCTCCTCTCTGTGTAACGTGATGAAGTCCACCAACGTCTCCAGGAACATGCTGAACACCTGATAAACACACACACACACACATTTATAAAATGTGTAGAATTCCGTCTAATATGTTTTAATTGTTGGTTCATGTCAGATGGACGTCTTGCATCCTCGTAAACTAGGATTATTAAAGTTAACTAAAACTAAAACTTCAATCGTAATCCAAGTGTGATTTAATTTCGAACAAAATCAGGCCAAAAATGAAGTTTGTTTAGGGAGATCGAAACAGCTTGACAAAGTAAACTTTCTGGAAAAGTTCACTCCGCTACTAAACGCCCATTGGTCCGTGGTGATGATGTAATAGTTAGGCTCCGCCCTCTTTGATAAGAATCTTCGGTTAATGTCCTCTGTTCTACTTTAAAGTAGAAATTGAAGTGTAATTCTAATTGAGAGCAACAAAGACACTGTTTTTTCACATGTAATACTGTAATCCAGAGTATTTTTGTGAGTGTTGTGGGCAAAAATCCTTGATTATGCGGCCCGTTTTCTTTAAAAATGCGATGGAATATGCAGGATATTTAGGCAATTTTATGCTTGAACTTGCAAAAACTGCGGTTAGCGTTAAAAAAAAACATTTTAGCTACTGGAAATGAAATAAAAAGTTAACTGAATTCACGATTGTCATAACTAAACAGGAAAACTATGGTATAAAAATACCATATTTTGTTACATGAAATATAATAACATAAAATATTATTTTATACTAAAATAGCACTGACTGAAATAAAAATTTATTTCAAATAATCGCCAACTCAACATTACTTATTTTCATTTAGTTTAACTTGATGTACTAATATTTAAACAAATAAATAAATCCTGATGTTTTTAAAAGGTATTTTGTTTACGGTATTTTAAGGTTTAAACACTTACTCTCTGATGCATCGTCCCAAACCGCCAGCAGAAAATAAAGAAAAACAAAATTCATTAGCATTAGAAGTCATAACAAACATAAGCATCTGAAGTTATGTGAGTTATTTGAATAGATGAAATGTCACCTTGCTGTGAGGATCTGCAAACATCCTGGTGAAGATCTCACACAATCTCTTCAGCTCTACACGACTGAAACAGAGACACACTCACAGTTTACATTTAGAATTCACTTTCCATATCTGAACTGAATCGATGATAATGGTACAGGGTTATGATAGTTAACTAAAACTTTGATGTATCCCCTGGATTTGTGTTTTGTTAATGGGACTTTTAATTTGCATTTATCCTGGTTCTGTTCCTGTTTCCAGTCTTGTCTGCCATTTTTGTAGTCCTTTGTAGGTTTTCTGTTAGGTATTTTCCATGCGTAAAAGAAAAACTATAAAGGACTACAAAAATGGCAGACAAGACAGGAAACTGGAACAGAACCAGGGTAAATGCAAATTAAAAGTCCCATTAACAAAACACAAAAAGCCAGAGAATACGTAACAAAAAATTCGACCATAAAACAGTTTGATACTTAATAAAATCCATTACTTTATAAAACAAACTTTACCTTAAAACAAAAATTGTATATAATAAATTAAACATTTTATTTCAGCTAGTTGCCAAGGCAAGATTTCTCATTTTCATTTAGTGTCACATGCCAAAATAAATAAAAAATAAAAAAAAAATAAAAAATTGTTAATTAATAAATTCATTAATTTATAAAATGAATGTTACCTGCAATAAGTTTAAAAAAAGTAAACATAATTTATAATAGCTAGTTAGGTAACGTTTCTCATTTAGTTTAATATGATAAATAACTAAAACTACAACTGAAATGAAAAAATTAATTAAAACTATATAGACATTAAAAAAACTAATAACATCTGTCTTCGGATAAAAGCGTTTGCTAAATGCATAAACAGTAGGCCTATGTAAATGTTAATTAAGAAATCCAACCAACTATAAGAAACTCTGCAACTACACATCAACTTATTCTACTAACCTGAAACCTATCAGTCTACCAATACTCTAATGAAAGTCACTTATAATATCTAAAGTGGACCATCAAAATAAAGTATAAATACAGAGTTTGTGCAGATACGGTCAAATTCAATTCTTACTTAAGGACTTTTCATTCAAGCAAAAAAGGTAAATAGATCAATAAAAATAAACCAATAAAACAAAATGGTACAAATAAAGTGCAGCACATGCAATGACTGTGGTAACTTTAACAATTGAAAGGATACTATATCCTCTTTCAAACTGATTTTCTCCCCCTCAAGAATGAAAGCTATATCATAATCTTGGATATTAATATGAGCAATATCAAAATTGCTCTATATCTATATCAGACGAGCCACAGCATTAATTTTGCGTGAAAAGATTCAATTAAACACTACTTTCACATTTATTGTCTTTCAATAGTTCAAGCACTTTTCATAAATATGGCTGTTTTCAAGGGGTTTTCCAGGTCAAATTCAAGCACCCTGTAATAAATGAATTTCTTCATAGTCATCATCAGTAGCTGGTCTCGCGTGTACCTGAGGACTCTCTGGCTCTTCAGCAGGTTCTGGAGTCCCAGGAGCCCCTCTTTCCTCTCGGACCAGTTAGCGCTGGCGCAGTGGTTCAGGATCTCGGCCACGTCCTCCGTCTGACGCAGGTAATGCGGCATCGCACCGTTGCGAGAGCTGTAGGAGCGCTCGGAGCACGCGCTGGACGCGTCGCTGTTCGCGTCGTCATCAGAGTACATGCCGGGAGACTCGAATCGTCGACGCATCGGCCTCTGCTACGGGACAGAGAGATACGCAACACGCTTTCAGATTATGACGCCATGCTAAAGAAACTGACATTGATTTAACAGAAAAGAGACATGCAGAGATTGATGCTCATGGATGTGTTTAAACAATTACAGGCCAAAATCATCTCAAAATCAGAAGAAATAATTAAAAATGTACTATACCATTCACAAGTTTGGGGTCAAGAAAACAATACTTTAATTCTTTCTATTCAATTATCTTGAAAAAACAAAATGCATCACAGTTTCCACAAAAATAATGAACTGTTTTCAACATTGAAAGTAGTAATTATAAGAGTAATGATGCTGGAAATTCAGATTTTGGAATTTTACATTTTCCTATATATTCACATAGAACAAATTAACTATTTTTACTGTATTTTCGATCAAGTAAATGTCTTAAAATTCTTAAAATGTCTTATTGGATTCAAACTTTTGAACTGTACTGTAAATATTTTGTGTAGAGAAAATGATTTCTAGTTTTAATGCTCATTAAAATTGTTTTGTCATTATGACATTATTTTAATGACGATTAGGCCCATCTATGTGTGTTTTGTTGAATTTTTAAAGAAACCACAGCAACACTTTACAATTAGTTAACTACATTAGTTAAATGTACAATGTTTCTAAAGCTTTTATCAATCAAAGTAAATGTCAATTACATAATTTACTAATACATTATTAAAATCAAAAGTTGTATCTGTTAATATTATTTAATAGACCTGAACTAACAATGAACAGATGAATAAATACTGTCACAAATATATTGATCATTGTCAGTTAAAGTTGATTTAAGCGAGGGATGGGCAACGATTAATCGCATCCAAAATAAAAGTTTCTGTTTACATAATATATGTGTGGTGTGTGTATAATTAATTTGTGTAGTTAAATACACACATAAATGTATATATTTAAGAAATATTTGCATGTATACTTTATATATATTTATACATAATTAATATTTATATATAAATTTAAATATGTGATATATTAATAACACATTTTTCTTAAATAAACACATGCATGTGTGGGTATTTATATTATATATACAAATTAATTATACACACCACACACACATATTATGTAAACACAAACTTTTATTTTGGATGTGATTAATCGCGATTAATCGTTCGCCAGCCCTAATTTAAGCATTAGCTAATTATGAAGTGTTACTGAAACCACAGATCAAATGAAATAATGATGATTTTGACACTACAGTAGACACAATCGGGTATCAATAATTCAATTACCTTACTCCTGGAGTCTCCTAAAAGCTGAAGAGGGAAAGTAAAGACAGAAACATCAGGAATATGATAACAGATGTTAATGAGACGCTCAGCGCTGATGCAGAGACGTGATTCTCACCAGAGCATCTGCCACAGCCGCCTCCACCTCAGTGCCCGTGTTCAAGATCCGCATGGCGTTCACAGACGCAGAGATACGGGCCTGATGGATGAGCCCGTAACGATCTGAGAGAGAGAGAGAGAGAGAGAGAGAGGTCAGTAGTGCCTCATGCTCTCAGAGGAGTTTGAGGAGCACATGCACATAAAAAGGACCATATATATATATACACATATATATATATAAGAAACATGCAGTGAAATGTTTTTAATCAGGACAAAATAAAACACTCAAAATCATGACATGCTCCTTGTTCATTAGCATCACAGCACACAACTCAAACAAACGCAAACTATAAAATAAATGTCCATTACCAACAAAAAAAATAAATAAAATGTACAAAAATAAAACCACTTTGTTGGTTACACTTTATTTTAAGGTGTCATTGTTACACAGTAATTATATATTTAAGTACTGAGTAATATATAGGGGTTTGGTTGAGGGTTAGTTGCATGTAATTATGCATCATTTACTGTTATTACTATGGTAAGTACATGTAACATATGTAACAAGGACACTATAAAATAAAGTGTTACGCCTTTGTTTTACATGTAGTTACTATAAATTATGCATAATACTATGCAACCCTAAACCAAACCCTAAACCTATAGTAGGTACATGGAGTTACTTAATATTACTCAGTACTTAAATGCATAAATTACTCTGTAACACAGACACTTTAAAATAAAGTGTAACCAAATACAGTTACAACAGTAAAACTTTCAAAATTAAACACAGAAATATAATGACATCCAACAGACTCCAATCTAATTAAAACTTGGAAATTGAAAAAGGTAATATTTTTAAATTAAATAAATAAATAAATAATAGTGAAATGAGTCAGAAACCTCGGTAACTTTTTACAACAAGGCCCCAATTATTTAACTAAAGTTAGTGCATTAACTTACCATTAGCAATACATTTGTAACAGTACTTAATAAAAATACTAATGTTCATTGTTAGTTCACTTTAGCTCAGGTCCATTAAATAATAATAAGTTCAAATTAACTAGAATTACTTTAATTGCTAGTTCATGTAACTAATGTTAACTAATGCAACCTCATTGTGAAGGTTAACCGAAATAAGTAATTCTAAAATTCACGTTCATGTTTTTTAACATTTAACAATTTTTTTTTTTTTTACTAGTGCTGTTAGACTTTTACATTCCACTGTGTATTACAATTATATACAGACAGAATAAACATAAAAAAATACAAATCACACAATCTCCAAATTGGCTTGGCACTAATTTCAAAATAAAACACATTAAAAAAAAACAAAACAAAAAGTTACAATGAGGCAAAACACGTGCAGTTCACATCCAGGAAAACTGAGCTGGTTGGAGTCAATAAATGTAGATCTGTGATCGTGGTCTCTAGCGCCACCCTGTGGATGAGCTCATACACACAGGCCTCTACATGCACTGAATGACTCTGCTGAAACACACTCTAAACCTGGACGTGACTGACGTACACACTTCAAAACGGGTTCAGCACGAGCCCTGTTAAATACAGTGATGATCTAGATTCTGGTGCCGTGACCCGGACCACATGCAAGTCACCTGTCAGCAGGACGTCACCCGCCGTCAGCGCGCTGGTGGAGCGAGAGTGTCTGTGGGATGCTGGGAAGGATCAGGAGGCAGGTGACACACATTTCAGAAACAAACTTTAAATTAAAGGTGACCACCTGAAAACAAGCACTTTATTCTTTTGGTTAACTAACACACTTGGCTGAAAATATTAAATGGGTAATCGGATGCAAAATTCACTTTTGTATGGTGTTTGATTATAAATATGCAACACCATACAATGAAAAAAATCCACTATTTATCCTCAAAAAGCCTTAAGACTCAAGCCCTTTAGATTTTCTCAACAATATGAGGTCACGTTGCTCATGCTCCGCTCACGACCGCTGATTGACTGTCCCGTATTAGCATATTTCCTGTATTGCTCATTATCATTTAAAGAGACATGCACCGAAACGGATCGCTGTGAACAGAGCTGTTTTAGAGGAGGATAAAAGGGTTTTACACAACCATTGAGGAATTTTAACCAAAGTATGTTACAAACTTTACATGAAGAATCATACCAACAGCATCCGATGACCCCTTTAAGTATGTTTAGTCATATCGTCCAGCCCTAGTTTAAGGGTAAATGAAGGCGATAGAGAAGCATCAGTCAAGCAGAGTCACTAGTGGGACTCTTACCCAGCGAACTGAACCCTCGAGCCGGGCTGGTGTCTCGACTGCTCTCCCGACTGGTGTCACGACTACAGCCCTGACTCATGCTGGGTCTCGGGATACGACTGCCCCGCACTAACACACACACACATGCACGGCAAGAGTCAGCAGCACAGGACAGAGGAAAGACAAGCAGGTTGAATGAGACCATGGAGAATACGACACATATTAACAGACCAGACTGTGAAGCGCAGCTTACAATATATTAAAAAAAATCAACTTCCCCTTTCCGGAAAATCATAAAAATATGACAAAATATTATAAAAAAAATACATAAATAATAAAATAAAAATGAGAATAATCATATTGTAATATTTTATTATTTTTATAATATTTTGATGATTCAAAATTGAAGATTTTCTTGAAAGCAGAAGTTGAATTTTAATATAAATACTAATAATATTGTAATATTAAATTCAACTTTCTCTTTCAAGAATATCATACAAATATCACTATGTTAAATATATCAGAAATAATAAAATATTCTCATTTAAATATAACTTCCCCTTTCCGGAAAATCATAAAAATATGACAAAATATTATAAGACCATAGGAATAACAAAATAAAAATGATAATAATAATGATATTGTAATATTTTATTATTTTTATAATATTCTGATGATTCAAAATTGAAGATTTTCTTGAAAGCGAAAGTTGAATTTTAATATAAATAATAATAATCATTTTGTAATATTAAATTCAACTTTCCCTTTCAAGAATATCATACAAATATGACATAAAATACATAACAAATAATACAATATTCTCATCTAAATGTAACTTCCCCTTTCAAGAAATTCATAAAAATATTAAACAAAATACATAACAAATAATAAAATATTATCATTTAAATGTAACTTCCCCTTTCAAGAAAATCATAAAAAATATGACATAAAATACATAAAAATAATAAAATATTATTAAAATATTATAAGAATATAGAAATGATAAAATATAAATGAGAATAGTCATATTGTAATATTTTATTATTTTTAGAATAATCTGATGATGATAAAATATTATTAAAGTTCCACTTTCCCCTTTCAAGAAAATCATAAAAATGTGAAATAAAATACATATAAAATAAACAAATAAATAAATTAAAATATTATTATTATTTCAATTCAACTTCCCCTTTCAAGACAATCATAAAAATATAACAAAATATATAATAACATACAAATAATAAAATTAATATAACATGATAGTGATAGTAGTAGTAAACCAGTAATCTGTAAAATTATTTAGAAATGAAGAAACAAAACATTCAACTCATCCACAAATAATGAACAACAGAGAAAAGAATATACAAATAACAAAACAATAAAGGTTTGCTCAAATCACGAAACAATTGAATTTTTCCATATCATTCTTTGCAGGTCGGAAATTATGATAACACAAATGTATATCACTGTCCGTCCGCAGTAAATGATGCTGGTGCATTACCACCGGGAATGACAACATTATAAACACAAACTCAAGTCACGACTCGAATATACTGTCAGGGAGATTTTTGGGTGAACTAACCCTTTAAGGCAAGGAATTTTTTAATAAAAAAAACACAAAGCCTTTGTTTTCATTTTAAAGAAGACCAAAGCCTCAAGTTAATAATTGTTTTAATTTAATTTATGAAACAATTGTATAATGATGGACCAAACAAAACTGATAAAAACAGTCATTTAACATAATTTTTTTAGAGAGAGAAACCGTCTTTACCGTCTCGCCCGCGGCTGGGACTCGTCTCGCGACTGCAGCCTTGACTCCGCGGGATCTTACAGCGCTTGACCGACGGCGCTCCGGCGGCTCGCGGGATTCTCCCGCAGGAATGACCCAACAGCTTCCCGGGCGAACTCGAGCGACTGCCCGCTACAACACACACACACACTTCACTTCAACAATTGATTTAGATCAATGCTACGGTGAATATATGAAGAGTTCAGATGCAAAAGCCTCTAAATGCCATTTGAAATTTTCTTCTTTAATGATGATTTTTATCAAACTTGTATATTTAAGTTCAGTAATTTCACTTAAATAACAATTAATAGGTAATTATCATTGCAATTTAAGTGAAATCACTGAACTTAAATATACAAGCCTGATAAAAATGATCATTCTAGAAGAAAATTTCAAATGGCATTTAGAGGCTTTTGCATCTGAACTCTTCATATAAACACAGGTGAAACTGGAAAAACTAGAATATATTTAACTTAAAAGGTGAAACTAATATATTATATAGACTCATTACAAGCAAAATTAGATATTTTAAGCCTTTATTTGTTATATTGTGATGATTATGGATTACAGCTTACGAAAACCCCAAATTTATTAAAAAGGTTTTCATAAGCTGTAAGTCATAATCATCACAACTATAACAAATAAAGGCTTGAAATATCTCATTTGTCTATATAATATATTAGTTTCACCTTTTAAGTTGAATTACTGAAATAAATGAACTTTTGCACCATATTCTAGTTTTTCGGGTTTCACCTGTAAAAGCTGATAGGACGACACATGCTTTGAACACAAACACAGAGGCTGTTTGAGGCAGAGACGGTCCACTCGTATATTAATAAATAAGAAAAAACATAAAGGGTTGTGATATTGATTTCTTCATTATTTCAATATGTTCTTTGAAATTCACTTATAATATAAGCGTGGTTCACTTATAATAAACGTTTAAACGTGGATGTTTCTCTACTAAGAAACAAACATTGTTTTGATCATCATGTTTTGATTGATACTGTAAAGCTGCTTTGATGCAATCTATATTGTGAAAAGTGCTATAAAAATATACTTGACTTGAAAATTAAATTTTTTTTTTAATTTGACATTTACATCGATAGTTTATTTGCTTTTGGTGAACTGTGGAGCACCGGCAAACTATGCACCTGGAACGGCTGGATGATGAAATTTTAATACCACTGATAAATAACACACAGGCTAACTTGGAAATGAGTTAGGAAAAGTCTTTCATGTGATATTATATTTAATTTCAGCTTTGTTTCAATGTATTTCAATAGTTTATTAACAATAACAAACTGTGGGCGTTACCAAGATGGACGCCGAGTGAACTGACCCACCTTAAAGGGACTTTGATAAAAGGGACTGGGATACAGTGTGACAGCCAAATAACACAAATGACTGAAGCAATGGCAGCAGTTCAGTGAACAACAGCGAGCGCCTGTCGCAGTGGATCATGCTTTCATGACGAGACACATGCACATGTTTTACTCCGTACCGTGAGTTTTACCCGCTACTGGATTAGCAGATCTGGATCCTTGATGCGGGACAGTGAAGAGAGTCAATGAAACTACATTACCCATGATTCAATGCACGGGACACGCTCAACATCAGCATGATCTGTTGCATGAGTGTGCTGATGTTTATGATGCGGCACACAAAGAGAAATGGAGTTCATATCTCTTCATTAAGAGGGACGATAAAAAAAGCCACATTATACCGGAGTATAATGTATATTACACTGCAGCCAATGGAATTAATGCATACTGTATATCTATTGATCATGTATTTATTTAATGTCTCTATGATATTCATAAACATAATTAATGATTTACTTTGTTGGCTAGAGCATGATGATGTAACTGCAAACTCACGTTGTGATTGGGACACAGCTTTGGCTCGGCTCCTCCCCCTGCTGTCCGTCACTGAAGCTCCGCCTCCAGAAGCCTTTTCTGAACTCTGCCGTCTTGTTCGCACACGACCTGCAGGACAGAGAAAAATAATGAGTAAATTAATGAGAAAAATTACGTAGTAAAACGATGGACGAGCAAACTTCAAAAATTATTTAATTTATTATATATATATATATATATATATATAATTTAAGACAAAACATAATTAATTTATTATATTTTATATATATAAATAAATCATATATATATATATATATATATATAATTTATTTATATTTTATTTATAACAAAATATGTTTAATTTATTATATTATATATAATTATTATATTTTATATATATATAATAAATCATATATATATATATATATATATATATATAATTTATTTATATTTTATTTATAACAAAATATGTTTAATTTATTATATTATATATAATTCATTCACACACACACATATATATATATATATATATATAATTTATTTATATTTTATTTATAACAAAATGTATTTAATTTAACTGTGCAAACTGATGCATACATACACAAAACACCATTACAAAACCTAAACACATGACTCCTTATATTCAACAATCCCAAACTGAACACAGACGCTGTGAAGACTCATGCTGACTGACATAAACATGACCAAACTGCTTATTCAAACAGGTATATTCACATAAACACTGGATAATGTTGTATCTAAATGTTTTATGTGATTTTATGTCACTTATTTCTCAAATGTTGTTAATTCACCTCCCTATCTAGTAGCCACACTAGCCAATGACCAACAAGCATCTGTGTACGTCTCAAACAGACAACATTTCAACACAGAGGAGGACAATGAGACACAAACCTGTGCACACGTACACACACACATCTTACCCTGAACATTACAAGCGGCATCTTTGAGCAAATAAGAGCAGAAGTACAACAGCATCAGCGCGTGTTAGACAGGGCCTTTTTCTCTTTAACACCCAATTTGAACTTGTGCATGTCTTTCAAAATTCAAATTGGAATAATAGATTATAATGCCTGAATTTATTATCATAATACATGCATACATATGTATATAAATAACGATTAAAATTAAATAATGAAATAAAAGTAACAGTCCTTGAACACAAAAACATAATAAAATATAGTATGTTTAATAAGTCTGGAATTGTGTCTGCTGTCATGCAAAAAATTACAATAATAAATGTACACTTTTGGACAATTCAACATTATATGATTCACTTTTATAAGTCAAAAAAGGCAAAAATGTCTAACACTAGGCATTAAACTTATTGTTTAGTGATTTTATAGGTAAACTGAATCAAAATGTTTAATTTGATCATTAGTAAACTTATTATTGATGACAAATATTGATATTTGTTTACAATTGATATTAAATTTTAAATTAAACATAATAGACATTTACAGTTAATGTCAATATATATACACAAGTAATCAACATTTGAAGTGAATCAAAAAAGTCAATCAAAGTTCAGGGTATTATTCAAAATTCATGTACAGGTGAAACTCGGAAAATCTGAATACTGTGGAAAAGTTAATTTATTTCAGTAATTCAACTTAAAAGGTGAAACTAAAATATTATATAGACTCATTACATGCAAAGTAAGATATTTCAAGCCTTTATTTGTTATCATTTTGATGTCATTTTAAGCCATAATCATCAATATTAAAACAAATAAAGGCTTGAAATATCTCACTTTGCATGTAATGAGTCTATATAATATATAAGATTCACCTTTTAAGTTGAATTACTGAAATAAATGAACTTTTGCACCATATTCTAATTTTTCCAGTTTCATTTCAACTGTTGACTACAGTATATATTTATGCTTATTTTTTATTTTATTTGTTGTTTTTTTGTAATATACTATTTTAATAATTTTACTGTATTTAATTAATAATTACAAGACATTAAAAAAAACCCAAAAAAGTCCCTTCTATGCCAGATTGTTCATTGACTGCTCTTCGCCACTGTGAACGAGTGTGTTTTCTGTGCATGTGTAAGTGTTGGCTGTTTTACCCAGCGAGGCGTAGGACCCGGGCGGCAGTGCCGTGGCAGAGCTGAAGGGGGCAGCGGCGGGCACAGCGGGCATTCGTGATTTGGCACTGGCTGCAGCGTTAACGTCGACATCACTGCGGGAACGCTGGAGTGAGCCGGACGAAGACGACGCGCGAGAACTCACCACTTTAGCTGAGAGAGAACGAGAGAAAATTACAAAAAAACATCAAAACTTTCATGGATCACCCATTGGGAACGTTCCCAGACCGTACCTTTAATAATCTAAACGACTGTTATACTAAACTTTTTGCACTTACTTCTGCTCAAGTTGCTCCCGACGGGTGTTTTAGCAGAAAGAGGCCGACTACGATAGACAAAAAGAGCGAGTATGAAAACACAACGTGCCAAACACACTGAAGAGTGTTGAAGAGCGTCTCTCACTTCAGACTCTCCTGCGAGCTGGAGGACGAACGGTCAGACTGAGGCAGAGACATGATGCTGTCCGAGCTCTTCAGGTGGGACTGGAGCGCTTTCTGATAGGTCAGTTCCAGCGCCTGGAACAGATGCTCCGCCTCCTTGCTGAAGTGGGCGTGGAAACCCCAGTAACATCTGGAACAAAACAGGGTTCGTACAGATTCACAGTGTGAAATTCAATTCCAGGACTTTGAAGGACTTTTCATTCAAGCACTACTTTTCTGACTACAATCAGAGATCTCATATCTCTTAATTAATAAAAATAAACGTTAATAACCTTAGTTAACTACATTAGTTTACATGAACTAACCATGAAAAACACTTCTAAAGCATTTATTCATTTTAGCTAATGTTAATCTTAACTAGGGCTGTCAAACGATTAATCGCGATTAATTGCATCCAAAATAAAAGTTTGTGTTTACATAATATATGTGTGTGCACTGTGAATATATATAAATACTCACACATGCATGTATATTTAAGAAAAAATATTTATATATAAATTATTTATATTTATATATAATATAAATTATGTATAAATCTATATACAGTATATACATGCAAATATTTCTTAAATATATACAAGCATGTGTGTGTATTAATATATATAAAATAATTATACACGGTGCACCCACATATATTATGTAAACACAAACTTTTATTTTGGATGCGATTAATCGCGATTAATCGTTTGACAGCCCTAATTTTAACATATACTAATACAAATGTAAAATCAAAAGTAGTTTCTTTTAACATTATATTTAATGGATCTGAGATAACAAAAACTAACAATGATCAGTTGTATTTTTATAAACCATACTTTACAAAGATACAGTAACAAATATATTGCTCATTGATGTTAGTTAGTGCAACCTTATTGAAAAGTGTTACCAAATAAACTAATAAAATACTATGACAAAGATATCGCTTTCCTCTTTCAAACTGTTTTTTCTCCAATTAATATATAATTGACTTGAAGAATAAAAGCTGTATCATGTTCTTGGATATTTATATTAGCAATATCACACTCATAGCCATGCGAAATGCCTCTATATCTGGATCAAATATTCTGGGATTAATATCCTGCCATGATTGAAAACTGAAAATAAAAGTCTGAAAGGTTGAAACTAAGTGTTCAAAAACTCAAAATCAAGAAAAAAGTTGTTGCAATATATTAGTTTTAACCTTTCAAGTTGAATTACTGAAATAAATGAACTTTTGCAGCATATTCTAATTTTCCCAGTTTCACCCGTATGAAGATTCACTCACTTTCTAGCAACAGATCTGGCCTCAGAGTCGGCATCATGAACTCCTTTCTTAATGGTTTCCATCAGAACAGCGATGTTCCTGAAGAGTAGAGAAGATAAAAACGATTTTCAGTGTGACAAACACAGTGAGTCCATTCAACCGAGAAGCCAAATCTCCACCACAGCAGAACATGAGCTCAAATCAATGAATCGGCTGTCCCTGCAGACCTCCTGAAACACGAGTCTCCATCCATTAACCCAGAAGTGCTGGCGAAGCCCATCAGACATTGCCATGCCGAACATATGCGGGGTTATCAAGGACGTCACAGTGATTCTGATGAGCTCATGAAGGCTTGTGACCCTTTATAAGATGATCCTCTCCTGAGGATCCAGATAGTCATTGTATTGCCATCGGGTTTCATAAATGGGGCAGAACAACAAGAGTGAAGGCGATTTGAAACTACAGTAAGCCATTTAATAATATAAACCACAACTAAACAAAAAGTAGCTTTTCAGTGAGTTTTGTGAACTGGGTCAAATAAAAATCGACTCAAAAGAACCAGTTCATGTGGATGATTCTGTTTAACCAACTAGTTCAACCAAATGATTCAGTGATAAAAAGCTGTTGTTCAATTAATCAGATTAAAAGACATGCATTTATACTAAATACCATCAATCAAACTGATTAAGTATGGAACTGAAAAACAGCATTTTTTTAGGAAATATCTATTTGACTATTACTTCATATCATGAATCACTGAATCATTTGAACAGCTTCACTGTATTTGATTCACTCACTTGGTTGTCATACGTGAAAAAGAGTAAGAGATACGAGAAAGTGAGTCCTATGGGTTTGGAACGACATGAGAGTGTGTAACCTTCAGGTGAACCATCTCACCTCTCTAGAGAGTGTGTCTGCCATTCCTGAAGCAGAAGATCTAAAAACTCATAACAGCGTCTGGAAGTCAAAGAAAAGGTTCAGATCAGAGTGTGTGTTGAGTGTGCGTGTGTGTCAGTGTGTGTGTGTGTGTGTCCTCACCGTCTGACGGCCACAGATTTAGACGTGCAGTTGCTGGTCATGATGGGAATCAGACGTGGATAGTGTGTGTGCTGATAAAGAAACAAACACACATCAGAGATTTACTAAAACACATACATTCATATATACATTATAGAGCCAGACCGATATATTTCCCAAAATATCGGTATCGGCAGTTATAATGGCCGATAAATGAATATTTAAAAAATAAAATAAAAACGGACAAAACACGCTTCAATCATCTCTCCTTGGCCTGTTATATTGAAAATGTATGTTTTACAATTTGCAGTATGATGTCATCTATTGCTAAATTATGGCTCATCATAGACTAGCTAACCACAAAGCTATAGCTAATGCCGCTATCATCAGTGGAAGACCGCTAATGTTAACATTAATGAGCTTGGAAACAACAATGAACTTTTTCTGCCTAAATAAAGTAATGATTACTGTATTTATAACTAGCATATCTCTAGTTACAGTCGCTGCATTGTGTAGGGCTGTAGTCAGCCAAAGAAATCATTAGTCGACCAAAGTCTTGTCCTGCGCAACGATTAGTCGACTAAAAAAAAAAAAACGTGATGTTTTGATGAAACATTTTTTTAAACAATTGTCATTGAGCATTTATAAAACAACAACGAAAAAACATCACAAATAAATAAAACTATAATAATAATACAATTCTTTGAAAATTAAGTGATTTTTTTAACTGCAAAAAGTGAAGAGCTCTGTCCTAGGTCACAATCGCGCACCTGACCACACCACACGCTGTAAAAAATATAACTGCTATCTGCCACATAATGGAAAATCCCAACAAAAGCTCTCGTTTATACAGGCTTTATATTCTTAGCTTCAAAGCTATGGGTTAACTTTCGTCCTGACGATCAAGGCGTTTTAAAACAACACACAAAAAACCCAAATAGCCTAAAAACAATCCTAATAAGGCTGCTCACGTCTTTTACGCGCTCAAGTTCGATTTCAAATGTAGGCGCGCGACTTGCGCGCTCATAATGGAGCAACGCGACCGCCTCCCTCCACAGTCTTGTCGTCTTTGTTTTAAAATGCAGCCAGACAAAAGATTTAGATTTCCTGGACATTTTGTCGACTAAAGCCAAAACAAGCAGCGTTCTAACTGAATGAATACAGCATCCCTTACCGAGCGCAGCCGGCCACAGGTGCGCTTCCCGAGTGTATTATGTGTGTGCGCTAAATACAAAAATACCCTAAATTAAAGCATTTTAAAGTTGGGGACAAAACATAGGCTAATTATATTTAGAATACAGTAATAAATAACTGCTTATAAAAGAATAAATATCAAGGAGTAAATCATTGAAAAATTCTTTCTATTGGTAAAAAAAAAATGCAACTGGTCGACCAATAAGAATGTCAGTCGACCAAGACGGCATCGTCCGATTAGTCGACTAAATGACTAAAGTTGACAGCCCTAAATGTAAGTTATATATCGGAATATCGGATTTTAAAACCCAAAAATATTTGTATGGGTATCGGCCTTCAAAATCCTTTATCGGTCGGGCTCTATGTAATATCAGGATATCCGGTTGAATCTGTGAGTATCTAAAATGGAAAGTGCATTTCAGAATTATTATCTAGATGAAAGTGATTGTGACTGATCAGGACTGGAGAATGATCTCCAGTGTGTGTAACCGCTGACCGCTCATCAAACCCACTGTAAATGTGCCGGACCCCAGACGAGACAGAAACATGCAGATCAATGCTATCGATTGTGTGTGCCGCTTTGAATCCAACAATACGCCTGGCTGCACGTTACACAGAACATCAGCTGCCGATGTGTGTGTGTGTGTGTAAACATACTCGTATAATGAGACGGATCGCCGCCATCCCGGATGTGGCCATAACTCTAGCGCTGTTGGGCACGAGGTTGAGTAACGTCGGCATGATGTTCTCGGCTCCGTGATCAAATTTATTCCTCAACACAGATGACAGATGCCTGAAAGAGACACATCAGAGGTCAAACTAACTTAAATCTGTTTCAAAACCTACATAGGGTGCATTTTGAGACAGCTGCCTTCGAAGACACTATACCTCAAGTAATAGAGCATCATATCATTAACTAAGGAAGTTGACTATGTAGAGAGTGAGTAGGTTTCATCAGTGTATTCATGCACACTTTATGCCTTCACGCTCTCTGCCTCATCATGAAGTGAAGCAGATCTTATAGTGTTGGAATACATCCAATGTTTGAAACCAGACCACTTAAAATAATTGATTCTTTTCATTAAAGTAAGTCTGTCAGCAGCAGCGCTCAGCGGTCCGTTTATCTTACACCAGAACCGGCGAGATGATGCTATCCTCACTGTATAACTGGAACTGCGTCCACTCATGGAGAAATGTGACAGGTTACGGTACATTTAAACACTGTCAGTGGACAGGATTACTTTACATCACAGAGGAGATGAAGTACTTTCATGTATTTTTCTAAAAACAAATATATTATTAATTTAATTATATATTTTTAAAAATATTTTTAAATAATGTTATTGATGCTTTTCATTACTGCATGAACTGTAGGTGTTAAAGGACAACTCCGGCGCAAAATGAACCTTTGGTCTAATTACACATTGCTACCTAGTCAACCGTTATCTGAGATTTGTTTTCATGATTGCCGAATGTAAATAGTTTTATCTCTAAAAACAGTTTAGTATATAGGGCATAGAGTAATGACAAATAAAAATCGCTTGTTATTACCACCAACAAGGCTCAAAATAGCCCCATACCAACACGACAGCATAACAAGGGTCCCTACATTCAAACCAAAGCATTGAGAACTTTGTCAGTGTCCAAACAGTTTAATAAGAAGATATTTTATACACACAGTCAACTTCGCGAATACAGGAAGAAGCCATCTTTGAAAAATAGTCTCTACCAGTCGATCTACGAGCGCCGATCCAAGTGCGCTGAACTGTGCAGAATCTCATATGGTCCGTTGTTTCCAGAAGAAACACAAACACAAACCGTTTATTTGTCTTCAATATGTACACGTAGCCTACTGTTCGCGCTCACTTTATCACCTTATTCACATCTCACCAGCGCACTTGGATCGGCGTTCGTAGATCGACTGGTAGAGACTATTTTTCCAAGATGGCTTCTTCCTGTATTAGCGAAATTTACTGTGTGTATAAAATATCTGCTTATTAAACTGTATGGACACTGACAAAGTTCTCAATGCTTCGTTTTGAATGTAGGGACCCTTAATATGCTGTCGTGTTGGTATGGGGCTATTTTGAGCCTTTTTAGGGGTAATAACAAGCGATTTTTATTTGTCATTACTCTATGCCCTATATACTAGCATTATATTAGCGTTATAGGCTAAACTGTTTTTAGAGATTGTCAGAAATATAAGTCTTTTTAGTCTCAGCTATGTCCATTAGGCCAAAGAGTATAAAGGCTCTATGAAGAGTTTATGCTTTGCTTGCACATTCCTCTGTATGTATGTGTGTAAGTTCAAACATCTGGAGAGTTTCTCCCTCTCCCCTTTCTGTTCTTCTTTCTTTTGTTACATATAGAAAGTCTTCTAGGATCCCTAGGTTCTGAGGGTATTTTCAACGGATATTGACCATATTCGGAGTTATTATATAAATGTTATACAACGTATATATGATATGGCATGAGGTCATATATAATTCTATTGGATAAGACCAGATAACTCCCCTTGATATTTTCATATATATTTGCATGTCACATATGGGGAGGCTGAGCTATCTTTTCTGGCTCCCCCAGCGCTGGTGATTTTGATTCTGTATGGTCTGTTCACAACTCAATAAAAGGACGTGGAGGAAAAGGCACTTGTTGGAAGTCGTTCATTTCTAACAATTTGGGGGCTCGTCCGGGATTTCTCCAAGTGGTAAGAATTTAATTTTTTCTCTTTTAAAAGAAGGGAGAGAGTTGGTTCTTACTGTTTGCTGAGAAAAAGTTATTGTTGTAATTTTAGTGCCGTGAAGTTTTACCATATTTGGTAAAATCCTCGTAATCGATTGGGAGAATGGTTATCCTCGTGTTTGAATTAATGCGGGAAGAGCAAAAAAAAGGAGGTCTGATCCCCCTCACTATTTTTTGTTAAATTGGATTTCTCCTCATATCGTTGCGGGATGACGTCGTTCCTCGCGTTTTTTGATAAAAAGCGCGGGAAGAGCACAAAAGAGAATTGCTACCTCTTTTGATGTTTTGGGTTTGACCTCGTGTTTTGATAAATACGGGATGAACAGAGGAAATTGATCACTTTCCCCTGTTTTTTAGGAAGTATCTTCGCGAGATATTTCGAATAACTCCGTTCATTTTTTGAGGTTGTGAATAGACTATACATAGGCCTAATTCCCCCCCCCCTTCTATTTTTTCCCTCCATCTCTTTGTTTCCTATCTGTACTAACAATTTGCCTTTGTTTTTTTTCATTTGACTATTTTGAAAAAATTGTTAACTCTGAATTAGAGGAGAAATTTTTGTGTGGCTTAAAATGGGAAATAAAATAAGTCCGCCGCTAATTGATGAAACGCCGAAAGATTTTATGATTCGGAATGATCAAGCATTTTTCACGGAACCATATCTATCAAATTTAGCTGGCTGGTCAGCTGGTAAAACACAGCTAGATCCGTTTCCTCGTGAAGGTTCGTTCAAAGATGCATACATGCAAAGTGCTAAAGACATGATTTTTGGAAATTGGGGTGATCCAAATTGGGATTTTGATTATATGAAACGATCCTATAAAACGTGGGAAACGATGAAAAAATACTGGAATCGCGGACCGGAGATAGATAAAACTGCAGAAAGAAATAAAGATCAAAAATCTTCTCCCTCCCAGGGTGCACTCAGTGCGCAGCCTGATAGAGAGACGCAGACCGCTCAAAATCCAGTCACACAGAGTGAGAGAAAAAAAAAGTTTCTCTCACACTCCCGATGTAAGCGTCCCCCACCCTCCTAAATATGAGTCCATTCAGACTCCAGCAGTTTGTGAGACGCCTGTGAGAAATAAACTGTATCCTGATTTAAAGGCTGCGACTACGTTTCCTTTCGTGGAAACTTCAGACGGCTTTAAAGTGCATCCGTTGCCTCTTGCCGACGTTGTAGCTATTTGCAAAGAACTTCCAGATCCGACTAAAACTCCGCATCAGTATGTTTCAGTTTTGAAGCGACTGACAGCTTACAGTCAATTGACAGGGCGGGATTATCGTTTCATATTAACTAAAACACTCCCGGCTGAAATTACTGAGGAAGAATTAATAGAAGAAATTGATCTGTTACGTCCAATACATGACGCGCCACCGGCCCGTAGTATTCTGATCAGAGATTCAGAACCTGTTGATTTGTCGCGATCTTTTCGTGGAGTTCGCGTGATGGATGATTACGATGATTACGATGTTGATTGGGTGTGGGCCAATGCAGGTAAACTTCAACTTTTTTTTAAACAATTAACAACATTCTTAATGAAGTTGTCATCTGCTAAACAAGACATCTCCCATGCAGCTAATACAAAACAAAAAGCTGGTGAGAGTCCAGTAGCTTTCTTTAACAGATTTAAACGTGCTTGGATTGAAGAATCTGCCATCCCTGTTGATGATGATAATTGTCAGTTGTTTGTGAACACGTTTCTGAACAATATGCATGACGAGACTGCTCAATTAATTCGAATCACCACGAATAACTTTTTAACTATGTCAATTGATGACCTTGGCAAACGTTTGCGTGAGCTTTCCTCTGCAGGAGCCTTTGTCTCCTCCCGAGGTAAAACTCCGATAATGTTGCAGGTTGATGCCTCAGCTCCGAACCGTCCGGTCGGTTATAGACCAAAACCTCTAACATGTTTCTGCTGTGGCAGCACAGGGCATGTGGCCAAGTTTTGCAGGCAGAAGTTGGAAATGAAGCAGGCCAATAGGAACCAGATGCGTCGACGCTCTGATGGCTATAGGCCAAAGCCCCAACCTTCGTTCTCTCCAAGTCAGAAGCAACAGCCTGTGTATCAGACTGAATGGAAACGTGCATGAAGGGGCCCGCAGAATCAAGAGTCTGAGTTTTCACTACTTTCGATTCAATATCCAAATAAATCACATGTTTTGCCATTTCTTGAATTGAAAGTTGACCATAAACCATATGTCTTTCTGATTGACAGTGGTGCCTCTGTCTCCTCCCTAAGTTCAAATGTGTACTCAGGCTCCGTCACAGGAAAGAAAATTAATTCTGTGGGCATAAATAATGTTCCTGTGAAATGCGATTTGACACCATCTTTACCGATTACCAGTAATGACGTGCCGTCATTGTTTAAAATGCATGCTTTTGCAATCATACCGAATTCACCATTCTGTCTATTAGGTAGAGACTTGATGCATAAGCTAGGTATGAAATTGGAATTTGAATCTAACTCTCTGACACTTCTGTTTCCCGCAGTTTTCTCCATTACGACCGATACAGGAAGTGCTCTTGTTGAGGATTCATCTGCAACTGTGCTGACACCAGAAATTTCGGGTGTCAACCCTCAATTGTGGGCGAAACACAAAGATGACGTAGGGTTGATAAATGTTCAGCCCTATAGGGCGAATTTGATAACCACTAGGCCTGTGTTTCAAAAACAATACCCACTTTCAAAGGAAAAAGAGGAGGGAATTTCACCCCTCATTGAACAATTCCTGAGTCAAGGCATTCTGATCCGAACTCATTCACCTTATAACACACCAATCAATCCAATTAAGAAAGCAAATGGTTCTTGGCGTTTAACACAAGATTTGAGTAAAATTAATGATTTGATAAAACCACTTGCTCCGATTGTGCCAGATGTGCAGAATATAATAAATTCAATTCCTTCAGCACATACATTTTATTCTGTTATTGATTTAAGCTCAGCCTTTTTCAGCATTCCTGTTGATCGTGACACTCAGCCATTGTTTGCATTTTGTTTTCAGAATTGTCAATACACGTGGACGAGACTCCCTCAAGGGTTCAGAGATTCTCCGGCTGTCTTCTCCTCAGTAGTGCACGATACACTGAAAGATGTCAAACTCCCACCAGACACCTGCTTGCTCCAATATGCTGATGACATTCTGGTCACTGGTGCCTCTGAGGACATGTGTGCTGCTGCCTCAAAGATTGTGTGCAACATTCTAGCTGAAGCTGGATTCAAGGCATCTAAAGAGAAACTTCAATGGGTGCAGAGGAAGGTCACTTACCTCGGACATGAACTGTCACAAGGCAAAGTTCGTCTGTCTGAGGACAGGATCAAAGCCATTGCTACATTCAAGCATCCATCCACACGGAAGCAAATGCAAAGCTTTCTGGGACTGGTCAATTACTGTCGACTGTGGGTGCCTAACTGTTCCAAGTATGACAAAATCCTGCGTGAAGCTACGCTGGGTGACATGGAGGACATTACATGGACAAGTGAGATGAATCAAGCATTCAGACATTTGAAATCCTCACTCTTAAGGCCGCCTGCCCTCGGCCTACCTTGTTACACCCAAGACTTTCATTTGTACGTGTACGAAAACGGAGGCACAGCCGCTGCAATCCTGGCCCAAGAGCATGGGGGCACTTTCCGTCCAGTAGCTTATTTATCTAAGACCCTGGATTCAGTAGCCAGGGGACTCCCAGCCTGTTTGCGTGCAGTGGCCGCCACAGCTGTCATGATACAAGATGCTGAAAAAGTTGTTTTATCGCATCCACTCATTGTGCATGTCTCTCATCAGGTAGGAGCCATCATGCATAACATTTCTACTCAACACATGACTGCCCAACGCCGTTCAGGCTATGAGGCTATTTTGTTAGCAACTGCTAATTTAACGTTGAAAGTAACTTCTGTTCTTCATGGCCCTACTGTACATTTGCACAGATTGCTGACGCAAGGTGAATTCGAGAGTGACGACCATGACTGCCTGAGCAGGATCCAAACTTCTACTGCCTGCAGGCCAGACGTTTCTACGTCTGTCCTGGAGGAGGGAAAGCATTGGTATATTGATGGATCCTGCTTTAAGCCAAATGACAGTACATATTTGTGTGGTTACGCTATTGTTGAATTACCTGATAAAGTAATTGAAGCGCATTCACTGCCATATAAATCAGCACAAGTTGCAGAACTGATTGCATTAACAAGAGCTTGTCAATTGGCTAAAGGTCAGTGCATCAATATATACACTGACTCCAAATATGCGTACGGCGTAGTCCATGATTTTGCTAAATTATGGGAGGAAAGAAACTTCAAAACCTCCGACGGAAAACCAATTTCGCATCATAATGTTGTGGCTGAACTGATTAGTGCAGCACAGCAACCATTGAAGCTTGCAGTTATTAAAGTAGCTGGTCATAAAACAGGTGAATCTGATGAAGCCAAAGGAAACAGATTTGCAGATGAAGTAGCAAAATGGGCAGCAAAAGAAGCAATATGTAGTCCACATGTAAGTGAACAAAGCAATGAAGTGCCGATGATGAATTCGTCGTTGATTAATGATTTGGATGTTAAAATACTGCAAGCAAATCCTACTCAAGAGGATTTGACTCATTGGGCAGCCAATGAAGTGAAACCAGATCAAGCTGGTATTTTAAGAGATAAGCAAGGTAGAATCGCACTACCAGCATCCACAGTTGTAA
The DNA here is from genome assembly GCF_016745375.1 of Pimephales promelas. Next base: position 15,071,812 of record NW_024121188.1, read on the forward strand.
TGCTGTGCAGACATTATCATGGTGTATCACATGTGTCGAAAGAGAAAGTGATACAAAATTTGAATCGATCATACTGCATAGCCAATGTTCGAAGAAATACTTTGTTGATATTGGATGCTTGTCTAGTGTGTGCTCAAACCAACAGGCACAAGGCAATCCGCCATGATGCTTTACCGCATCCAGAACTTCCGTTCCAATATTTACAGATTGATTTTACACACATGCCTCCATGTGGAAATCACAAGTATTTGCTCGTGATTATTGATCGATTTACTAAGTGGCCTGAAGCTTTTCCATGTGGAAAAGAAGACGCGAAGACAGTAGTAAAGATTCTTGCAAAAGAAATTATACCGCGCTTCGGTATTCCGACCGTGATAGCAAGCGACAATGGAACTCCGTTCACTTCTAAAGTTACACAATTATTAGCTAAAGAGCTGAAAATTAATTGGCATTTCCATATCCCGTACCATCCGGAATCTTGTTCGAACGCCGAACGACTTAATAAAACGATAAAAGAACGTCTAAATAAAGCGTGTCTAGATACGGGAAGAAATTGGGTTGATTTGTTGCCTGCCGTACTGACGGAAATAAGAATGTCTCCGTCAGCCACTACAAAAATGTCTCCATTTGAAATTCTCATGGGTAGACCTTTCCCGACCCCTTGGGTCAGAGGTCGCGCTGGCAATCTTTCCACAGGTGACACGGAGGTGATCATCGCAGATTATGTGGATTCCCTTGTTAGAACGTTAAATGGCATAAATGGTGATGTTTCTCTCTCTCTCCCTCTTCCCTCAGAAAAGCCAACTCATCCCTTTGTTCCAGGACAGTCGGTGTTGGTGAAGTGTCTAAAACCCACAAAGCTTGGGGAAGCGAATTATCTTGGGCCTGCCAATGTGATCGCTGTGACAAGGACCGGTGTTCTGACTGACCTCCAGCCGCAGTGGATCCATGCTAGCAGAGTGAAGGCAGCCCCGTCCCCAGGGAGCGTATAAGCCTATGTGGAGGTGGATATCCAGCACTTATCGAAAGGAGAACGAGGAAGAGAAGTAGACGAAAAAAGAAAAAAGAAAAAAAAAGAAAAACGAGATTGCTGATTTAAGTTAGCAATAAGTATCATTGAGTCCATCAAGTCATGTTTGCACAGTCGCTTTTATACCTGATTGTGCTAAAAAATCTGCTAATTTACACACAAGCGCTTATAAGCAGTGGTAATGAAACTTGGTTGGATGCTGTATTATCCGATTTATTAGGATGTTGATTTATCGTGCTATGAATACTTTCGTATCCTCTCAATATTCTCTAGCGAATAGAACTATCAAGTATTAATGATTTGAAGGAAATGTTTGATTGAAGGATTTTTTCGTGTATTATTCTGTAATAATGGACATGCTGATCATGTGATATGATAATTCTGTTATATGATAACTGTCATTATCAAAGGGGCCATTGTCAGAAATATAAGTCTTTTTAGTCTCAGCTATGTCCATTAGGCCAAAGAGTATAAAGGCTCTATGAAGAGTTTATGCTTTGCTTGCACATTCCTCTGTATGTATGTGTGTAAGTTCAAACATCTGGAGAGTTTCTCCCTCTCCCCTTTCTGTTCTTCTTTCTTTTGTTACATATAGAAAGTCTTCTAGGATCCCTAGGTTCTGAGGGTATTTTCAACGGATATTGACCATATTCGGAGTTATTATATAAATGTTATACAACGTATATATGATATGGCATGAGGTCATATATAATTCTATTGGATAAGACCAGATAACTCCCCTTGATATTTTCATATATATTTGCATGTCACATATGGGGAGGCTGAGCTATCTTTTCTGGCTCCCCCAGCGCTGGTGATTTTGATTCTGTATGGTCTGTTCACAACTCAATAAAAGGACGTGGAGGAAAAGGCACTTGTTGGAAGTCGTTCATTTCTAACAGAGATAAAACTATTTACATTCGGCAATCATGAAAACAAATCTCAGATAACGGTTGACTAGGTAACAATATGTAATTAGACTAAAGGTTCATTTTGCGCCGGAGTTGTCCTTTAACTTTACATACGTATATAAATATATTTATATATAATATGTATATAATGCAATATTTTATAAACATGACATATGAATGTAAATGTATAAATATTATATTAAAATAATTCAATATTTTTATTGCCGGTTTTTAGTATTGCAGGATTACATATACTGTTTATTAAACATTATATATGAATATAAATATTATACTGTATTAAAATCAAATTCTATATTTTATTGCTACTTTTCATAGTGAAAACGTTTTGACAAATTATACTTTACGTTTTAATCTATTATAGTTTAAACATTAAATATGAATATATTTTTTATATAATATGTTTATAATGCAATGTTTTATAAACATCACATATGAATGTAAATGTATAAATATTATACAAAAATAATTCAATATTTTTATTGGCACTTTTCAGTATTCCAGAATGTTTCAGTATTAATTTCATATATTTTAAACATTATATATGAATATTAATATATAAATATTATACTGTGTGTAAATACAATTCAATACTTTTATTGATACTTTTCAGTATTGCAAGAGGTTTAAGTGTCAATTGAATATATATTAAAGATTATACATGAATATAAATATATAAATATTATATATAAATAATTTTAAGTGTTAAATATATTTTAAATATATATATGAATATAAATATGTAGATATTATATATAAATACATTTCGATAATTTTATTGATACTTTTCAGTATTGCAGGAACTTTATGTGTTAATTTATTATATTTTAAACATTATATATTAATATGATTCAAAATTTTTATTGATACTTTTCATCACTGTGGGAATATATTAAGTGTTAATTAAATATATATTTAAACATTACACATGAATATATAATACATCAATAAATGTCTGCTATTGCTTCCTAACCCAGTCTAATAGCTAATGGCTTTTGTTTTGGATGAAAGCGTCTCTTGAACGCCGCATGGTGCTCACCCCAGTGTGATGCAGGCCTCGCGCACCACCTGCGAGCGCAGATCTTTAGCCGAGAGCTTGAACGCCCCCTCGAGGAGCCGTAGCTGCTGGGAGAAGCCGTCGTAGTCGCACGCGCCGGCCAACAGCAGAGAGCGCACTTTCTTCAGCTGCAAACCAAACAATACATCACAATCTGTCTTTACAAAATATACTTGACTTTTAGCACTCTAAACGGGTTTATTTTGCAATCCTGACAAGTTAGCTTTACGTTTTCCTGCTTCTTAAACTATAGAATGAATGATGGACAAACTACTGATTTGAGTTCAAATGATTTGGATATTATGTATCCATCTTATCCCTGACGACCTTCCTGCATTTTGAATAGAGTGCCGAAGTGATGACGTCACTTTGTCGGAAGCTAGCGGCGCATGGGTTCCCTCGATCAAAAAGCTATGCATTTTCCCCATAGACTTTTGGAAAAATCGCAAGTTGTGACCCTTACACGTTTTGTCTATCAAGATAATCTTTACAAGTTAATCCAAAATGTATACATTTTGAAGTCTTATATGTAATATTTAATGTTAAACCCAAGTAATTTAATATTAACTACTTGTTTATTGAACTAAAATCAATGTTACATATGCAATCGTGAGAATATTCAGCAAAATAGCTCCCGTCATGTTACGTAACTTAACTATATCATGCGTTATAAATAAAAACTCAACATTTTGAATGTTTACCTCAGTTTGTTTCTTCTGTGAGTTTCTTTTTGTGCTATTATGCTCAATTCTCACTATAAAATCTCTCACAGATTATCACTAGCGCTACCAGAAATACATTATGATTATCAATCTCTGTTTATGTAATAAAATCCGAATCATTCTCGCGATTCAATGCTTCACTGGTTATTTAACGGACATTGGATCCGTCAGACTGGACAAATTTTAAGGGTAATGTGACCAGAAGTATTTAAGACCCATCGAATCTGAATTAATGACATTTTAATGCTTTTTTAAGGCCCAAACTTTAAGGACCCTGCAGGAAGGTGACGGCGGTGTGTGTAAATCCAGTTTCCTCTCCCAATTCTGCTAGTTTTAGCAGAAATTAGCGAAAGGTCCATTAATATTACAGACGTCCTGTGGTAAAAATACATTCCTCCATCTACCCGTGTAAAACTAATCCAGTCCGAATAGGGCTTTAGTATCATAATATGCAAATATATGACCAAAGAATGATGCCATTGACCAATCACAGTCAAGTATTCCAGAGGGATCAGTTGTTTTATTCCATAATAAATGTGCAATGACTCACTGCGGCCACTCGCTGTTCCCAATCATGTTTGTCATCGGAGAGAATTTCTCGGATCTTGTTCATGGAGTCCTCGAGCTCTCGAGCGGAGTAGATCTGCGAGTCAAACAACAGCGTCATCAAACTCACTGAAATCTGGCGTCTGTCCAGAGATCTCTAATGGAAAAGCCATTGACCCGAGAGTCCTCTCAGTTCTCCAAACAGACGCTCCACACAACAGATCAACGTGCCGCTCATGATTCCTATTAGTTTTGTTTAAAGGATTTGGTCACTTTTTAAAAAAACCTTTGCTGATAATTTACTCACCCCCATGTCATCCAAGATGTCCATGTCTTTCTTTCTTCAGTCGAAAAGAAATTAAGGTTTTTGATGGATTTTCTCCATATAATGGACTTCAATGGGGTCCAAACGGTTTTGTGATGCTCGTTCGTGATTCTCCTGTTCGAACTCGTTTATCAAAATAAACAAATGTTTTGTTGTGTCATTTGGTTAATTCAACGAACGAAATGAACGAATTGACTCGGGAAAAGATTTGTTCATTTTGATAAATGAGTTTGAACAGGAGAGTCACGAACGCGCATCACAGAACGAGCATGTGTGCTTATAAAACTTAAACGTTTAAATTTTTTTTTAAATGACCGCTCGTTTCGCTTGATAAGACCCTTATTCATCGTCTGGTGTCGTTTAAAGCCCTTTGAAGCTGCACTGAAACTCTCATTTGGACCTTGAACCGTTTGGACCCCATTGAAGTCCATTATATGGAGAAAATCCTGGAATGTTTTCATCAAAAACCTTCATTTCTTTTCGACTGAAGAAAGAAAGACATGGAAATCTTGGATGACATGGGGGTGAGTAAATTATCAGCAAAAGTTTTTGAAACGGCTCCTTTAAAAAGAGAGTTTTCTACTAATAATGAACAAACTATCATCAGGATCTACAGTAATATCAAGATTGCTTGAAAAGTTCAGAGACCTCTTTTGCATTTACACATTACTGTTCAAAATGTTGGGGATTTTTTACTCTCGTCCTCACTTAGGCAGCATTTATTTGATCAAAAATGCAGTAAAAAAAAGTGAAATATTGTTATCATTAAAAATCGATGTTATTGTCAAAAAGTGATCAAACATTAATCATTACTCCAGTCTTTAATGTCACATGATCCTTCAGGAATCACTCTAATATGAGGATTTGCTGCTCAAGAAACATTTATGATTATTATCAGTGTTGAAAACAGCTTGTGGAAACCATGATCAGGATTCTTTGATGAATAGAAATATAAATGTCACTTTTGATCAACTGAATGCAGAATAAAGTATTAATTTCTGACCTCAAACATTTGAATATTAAAGTTTGATTGACAGCTCAGTGTTAGTGACTCGCCTGTACGGTCGGCACATCCTCAAAGGCGCGGATGAAGTCTTCTTCATCGACGGCTCCGGCACCAGAGCTCTCCTTCCCTGAGGAGACGAGATGAAACAAGAACAGCGTTTTCATGCGATATCCCAAAATGCATAAATATAGATCCATCTAAATATATGTATATATATATTTAAATATATTATATATATATATTTATTCCAATTAAGATATTTTATTACTTTTATTAGAAAAACACTGGAGCACTGATCGGCCATTTAGAAGACCAAAACTATTATTAGTTTCATAAAAATAACATAAATTATGTGCTTCGGGCGACCCGATTTCAAGTCCCGCCTCTTGGACCTTTCTTGAGCCTGAGCCCGATCCTGTCCTCTCTCTCTCTCTCTCTACTGTCCTATCCATAGACTGTAAAAAAAGATGGACGACGCCCCTTCGCTCTCTCCCATTGGTCAGAAGTGAAGCCGCCAGTGTCCCGATAAGGCGCTGACATTTTGCACTTGAGTCTGCGCAAAAGCGATCTCGAGACCAGACATGCGCAGTCGTGAGCAGGAAGTAAAGCCGCGAAATCAAGGCCCCGCCCTCACTCTCGCAGAATCAATCGCAAGCACACGATCCTGCACTTTTAAAAAAAATTAATTATAGAAATTTAGATATTAAATCTCAAGCTCAAATCTCCCAGAAAAAAGTTTTCAGTGACTACTTCGCTCAAAGAACCTGTCAATCACAGCGTCACACCACAGCGTCACTAAAAACAAACTTATTTTAAAAACAAACACTTGAAATTACATCAGCGTGATCAAAAACTACCGTTAAAGGGTAACTAAACCCCTGGTCAGAGCCTGACTCCACCCACTGGCAATATTTGAAAATGCTGAAAAAGTGGGCGGACCCCAGCGGAGTTAGATGGGACGAAATAGATAATAAAACACTTTATCCTGATCGTTTTCAATATTCGCAATTCCAATTCCTGACTCCCTACAGTCGTTTTGACGACACAAGATGGTTTTTATACTGCCAAGGGCGTAGCTCGCGTGGTGAGCTGAAACCTGCGTACGTCACGAAGTGCGGAACATCCAATAGGAAAATTCAACTGCAGTAGCCACCGTTCAACCTGAAGAGGGCATCACTGAGACGTTTTTACACCATATATTGTAGAAATAAAACACTTTATACACAAATGTCAAAAAAGTTACTCGAATCAAAGACTGGTATTAATAAAGATCCATTCTTACAGATCATTAACTAAAAAAAAAGTTGGTTTAGTGTTTAGTTACTCTTTAATGACAGAAATTATCTTTAGAAAAATGATATTTGAAGTGTAATTTAATTGTTTAGTTGGTCTCACGTGCCTGTATAGTTAACAGTATAGTTTATCTATACTGGGATCGGCCACCGGGGGGCGATCGAGGCGCTTTGGCTTCACTTTTCAGGGCTTGTGCGGCATGCTTGGTCCAATCCAATAAAAAGGCAAAAACACTAATAATAACTAAAAAACACAAACCGCTGAAACTCTGACCTGAGGAGCCCTTGGCGCTGGAAGCGGAGCTCGGCCTGCGCAGGGATCCCGTCCGCCGCACCGATGACGCTCCCTTAGAGGACGACGAGGAGCGCCCTCCATCCGCCGAATCTTCATCCTCGATGTTCTTATCTGAGGAACGACAGAGAATCGCTCATTTAGAGCTAGGCAACTCTCTGAATCGCTCTTCGCACCCCGAAATATTAAAAAGAGTACATATAAGACCAGGCTGATGACGCACGATTATTCTTGCTGCACCACATGATTTGATAAATTCAGCTGAACATCCTGATATTGTGTGTGTGTGTGTGTAGCTCTGAAGGACAACAGCTCCTTTGCTCAGGAAAAACCTAGTGTGGACGGATGACTCCCATCCAGAGAGGGAACCAGCACCGAGATGTGCCAGACCAGCGATCAATCGCCATGAATTATTTATGCGCACACACGTGCACGCGCACTCACACACACACACACACCTCAACCTTATTCATCATGCATTAATGTCAACACCTCTTTCCCACAATCCTTCACTGTGGATAGTCTAACACGCTCTGAACTACTCCAGAAACCTCCAGGGAAATAAACACACACACACACACACATCCAGCTATCTATACGAGGACATACCATAAACATATAATGTCTTATATAAATAAACAGACTAACCCGAACCCTTGACTGAGCCCTAAAAGAGAAGTATGCAACCGTTCATACACTCCAAAACTACTACCAAAATGGTTTTTCATCACATTTCTGGGATCAATTTTGTCTGCGAAGTGCAAACTACAACCCCATAAACACACATTAGTTATTCAATTCTAATTCTACAACCAATACAATGCATTTTCATTCCTTTGCACCCTCACAAACACGCTCTGAAATTGTACATTTGCACTCATATTGTTTAATGTTTTTAATCAAGCAGTTTTTCTTGCAGAGACTATTGAGAGGATCCATAACGCAGGTTGTGAAGGCAAAACCTCACACACTCACACACACGGTCAACATGCAGCATTTAATCACAGTTAGCAGTTTTCACACACACACACACACACACACACACAGCGCAGAGAGACAGACAGATGTGAGCTGCTATCATTCCTCCTGACCTACAGATCTCCTATCTGTCAGTCTGACACTGAGTGTGTGTGTGTGTGTGTGTGGCGCTCATGCAGTGGACAGTGAGACACTTACAGGCACAGATCCTCCGGCACACCAGCTTCCTCAACATATCGTCACGCTTTCCCACGCTGCCTCATTCTGACACAGCCTCCACCGGCAGCTCGACCCCTCCCTGCCTCCGTGTGTGTGTGTGTGTGTGTGTATGTGTGTAAACTGGAGGATGATGAGCTGAGCTATTACTGATGAAGCCCCGCCCACAGATCGCTGGGTGGAGGAGAGCAGGGGGAGGGGCCAAGCACACAGGCTGCGATCACAATGAAACTCTAGCATACTGCATACTACAATAACACTGCTTACTACAAGCATACTGCATACTACATAAAAAATAACACTGCTTACTAGAAACATACTGCATACTACAATAACACTGTTTACTACAAGCATACTGCATTCTGCATACTACAATAACACTGCTTACTACAAGATTACAATAATACTGCATACTACATGCATACTAGAAGACTACAATTATACTGCATACTACAACACTGCATATTACAATAATACTGCATACTACAATAATACTGCATACTTCATTCATACTGCATACTACATGCATACTACAATACTGCATACTAGAATACGGCTTACTGCAATTATACTGCATACTACAATAATACTGCGTACCACAAGACTACAATAATAATACTGCATACTACAATACCACTGCATACTACAATAATACTGCATACCACAAGACTACAATAATACTGCATACTACAATATTACTTCATACTACAATAATACTGCATACTACAATATTACTGCATACTACAATATTACTGCATACTACAATATTACTGCATACTACATGCATACTGCATACTATTTTTAGACTGTATACATACTGCTGTAATGATAAATGTGTCAGTATGTTGTCATATGACCTCACTTCAGTCCTGGATTATTCATCACAAATCAATCTGATAGCATTGCATTGTGGGATAAACTACATCAGTGAACATGAGCAGCACATTTTGCACAAGAGCACCAGAGAAGTATGTACTGGGTATCACATAAATGTACATGTATGCACTACATACAGCAGAAATATTAATAATACAGTATAGTAATATCACACCCTATACACAAACAGAAGTGTGTGTCTCATCTAAACAGCTGACTGAAGTATGACGTCATCATGACTCCTGATGAGGTCATCAGCTCCCACTGACAAACACAAACACTGAGAACACTCAGCACTTTCAAGGAGTCACAACACATCTAAAACACACTGATGACGCGTTTCTGATAGAAAGACAATTAATATTCAGTAATATTATCAGATTTTTATTATTATTTTTAAGTCAATGTCCCCATTACTAGCATTATACGCTAAACGGTTTTTAAAGATAAAACTCTTTACATTCGATTATCATGAAAACAAATCTCAGAGAACGGTTGACTATGTACCGATGTTTTATTAGACCAAAGGTTCTGTTAAGTTGAGACATATTACATAGAAGTAAAAAAAAACACAATTACTATAAGTAAACTAAATATAAATATATTATGTAAAGTGCACAACCTTCCTTGTTCATTTTTTTTTTGTTTTTTTCTTATCATTACATTAAGAATTAGAAGATTAAATCTGATTAATTGTCATGAAATGGGACAAAAAAAATTGAAAGGTCCTAAATATAGTTAATTCAAAAATATAATTTCATAATTGATTTTGGGGTGTGCAGATGTTACAGTCCATTAACACATCAAACTAAATGATCTTACTCCCTCCTTTAATTAAGGCAAAAAAAAAAAACAACACACAATATATGATCAGAAATTCTCATTTTCCAGCCAAATTATTCTCTAACCTACTTTTAAAGTGTTTTGTATAAAGTGACGAGTAGTTTGACCGACCAGAGGTAAAAAAAAAAAAAGTGTCCTATTTCAGCGGTGTGTCCAATCCAAAGCCGCTTATTTTTGCGCAGTAGTGTGTGTGTGTGTGTGTGTGGGCTGATCTCAAAATGCGAGTCCCACACACACTTTCACTCTTACGAAACACACAGAAGACGCCGTAAACAGTGTTTTCTTTCCCGAAACGGCGATGTTAAACTGCACAAACCTCCTTTAGATCTGGTGTGGGACATCTAATGCTGAAGCTGATGCCCGTCTCTCTCTGATTCACAAGCACAGGCGTCTATTCACCGCAGGCATGTTAATTGGCAGCTGAGAAATGCAGGACAAAAGCAACATTCAGCTGAAAACACACACATCGGAGGAAACTGAGGCTCATTTTCTCTTCATTACAGCCACTGTTTATGAAGCACAACAAGACAAACTCGAATCGACTTTAAATGTTGTTTTAAAACGGATTTTATTTGTGTGTGTGTGTTTAAAAAGTCTCATTTTAATGCTGGTAACTTCAGCGTTTTACTCGACTCGTCTCACTTCATTCATTTGTTCATTAAATTGTGTAGTTTCTTCGGCTATGTTCATGGTGTAAACTATACATGAATTGTTACAATTTAAAAGAACATATTCATGGCCCGCTTTTCCAAAAACAATCTAAAACTACATTTGTATTAACTTGACAAAAAAAAATAAAGAAACTTTTCAAGAGTATTAAATTGGGTGTTTAATTATCACGGGTTGTTAAATTTGATAATAGATACTTTAAATATATTTAAGATTTGCTCAAATGATGTTCAAATGATGTTAAGAATGTGTCTAGTCTTCTTTTTGATCTAAAATTAGATTTTTTTTATACAACTGACTTTAATAAAAAGTTCAACCTTCAAGAAAAAAAATGAGATGATTAACTTTTCAAGAGTATTAAATTGGGTATTTAATTGGGTAATTATCAAGGGTTATTAAATTTGATAATAGATACTTTAAATATATTTAAAATTTAAAATTCTAAAACTAAATTTGGATTAATTGGATTAAAAAAACATTTTAAAATTTTCTGAGAGAGGTACAACTATTGAAATCCAACTGTACTGTATAAAATATCTAATTAAAACTGTAAATGGGATCTAAAATCTTCAATTTGCTCAAATGATGTTCAAATGATGTTAAGAATGTGTCTAGTCTTCTTTTTTATCTAAAATTAGATTTTTTATACAACTGACTTTAATAAAAAGTTCAACCTTCAAGAAAAAAAATGAGATGATTAGCTTTTCAAGATTATTAAACTGGGTATTTAATTGGGTAATTATCAAGGGTTATTAAATTTGATAATAGATACTTTAAATATATTTAAGATTTAAAATTCTAAAACTACATTTGGATTAATTTGATTAAAAAAACATTTTAAAATTTTCTGAGAGAGGTACAACTATTGCAATCCAACTGTACTGTATAAAATATCTAATTACAAGTGTAAATGGGGTCTAAAATCTTCAATTTGCTCAAATTAGTGTTCTTTTTGATCTAAAATTAGATTTTTTTTATACAACTGACTTTAATAAAAGTTCAACCTTCAAGAAAAAAAAAATGAGATTAACTTGTAATACTAGTGTAAGTGGGTTATGCAACAGGCGATCAGAAATGCATGTGACCTGACAAGCAATCACAGTATATTAGGAAATTTGTGCACAATTTGCTGTGCATTTTTATTTTGTGCATTATAAAATGCATGTTAAGTTCATCATGAAATCACAGAGCGTCCCCTTAAAGATAGAAATCTGATCACAAGTGGTCACATAAATACATGTGTAAACAAGGCCAGAGGTGATAACGGGAACATTTTCCTCTGAAAAGCCTGAATGTGAGAGTAACAAACGCTATCAGAAAATCCCTAAACATCCCAGGACCCTGAAGTTGTGTGAACAGAGGACTATCAAATATTGAGTTCATGATCATGAATACTTCAGAGCACTTCAGATACCCGAGACGTGAAACACACGTGAACTGAACCAGCAAACGAGCCGTTAAACAGCATTAACACGCTCATGATCGCAGCTGAAGAAACATCCAGCTCAAGACATTCAGAAGATGCTAAACTCACACCTGAATAGAAACGAGTGCGACTATCAGACGAAACACTAGATCCTTACATGCATTAGATCACATCATCACACAAAAACAAACCCTAACACATCTTTAACACACACACTAGGACTAAACGCAGTAATGTTCATGAGATCTTACCGTCCCCTGCTGTCATGACGGAGGCTTGCGTTGAAGAAATATGGCTCTGATGTGTCTTGTGACTGAACACACACACACACTGCATCTGCAGCGACTCCCTCTCTCCTGACCTCACTCACATTTAAAGCAATAGTTCACACAAAAATGAAAAGTGTGTTAAGTTATCTGAGCATAACAGGACTGTGATGGAGTGCCAATATCATGACAGCCAATATCAAAGCCAACCACATGACAGTTTATCTTCATTTTATGTCAAGTTGTCATGACAAAGACACTGACAGGTTATGATGTATTGGTTTGTCAAGTTGTCATAAAGACATCTCAAACAAAGTCATATTTGCATTCAAAATGTCATTATTGAGCTTAGGACACTTAAAGGAGTAGTTCACTTTTGAAACACTTTTGCTGATAATTTACTCACCCCCATGTCATCCAAGATGTCCATGTCTTTCTTTCTTCAGTCAAAAAGAAATGAAGGTTTTTGATGAAAACATTACAGGATTTTTCTCCTTATAATGGACTTCAATGGGGACCAAACGGTTCAAGGTCCAAAAGAGAGTTTCAGTGCAGCTTCAAATGTCTTTAAACGACACCAGACGATGAATAAGGGTCTTATCATGCGAAACGATCGGTTATTTCAAAACTTATTCCAAAAATGTAACTTTTCTAAGGACAAATGCTAGCCTTTCTCTATTCTGTGAGGCGCGTTTGTAACGTCACTTAATACGTAATTACGTTCAAAAGGTCACGGGCGACGTAGCCGGAAGTACAGAATCAAAATCGTCCGACATCGTTGTTTTACCTTTTAATTCCTTTTTTTGTAAATGCCGTTTGAGCAGAGCCCGTCTAACGGAGAGCCTTGGCACTTCCTATTAGCCCCATTGGTTGCAGTTCCATTAGAATTCCACTGGAGGTGATCACGGGCGAGAGCAGAATGAATGGGAGTCTATGGGGCTAAACGGCTAAATGTGTCTCTTTCACCTGCTTGTCGTTAAATTAACATAGATTTTATTGTTGATTCCGCAAGTTCAATATAGATTATAGGCCAAAAGTCGAATGAACGAGTACTTATGTCCTTTCGATGTCTTACAGGTTAGGCCGTTGTTGGCCGGAACACGCTAGCATTCTGCTATTATGTGACGTCATCACGTTTTTGAACGGATTTTCAGAACAGATAAGTGAACTTAAAAATGCAATTTTCAGCTGAGTGTATTATCTCAGCCCTCCCCTTTGAATGCAACTTTCAAATTACTTGACAAAAAATTACATCCTGAGAAAAGTGGATTTCTGGGGGTGAAACCCCATTGACTCCCATTCATTCTGCACTCGACAGCGAGCGCCCCCGCATGGACAGAGACGCGTTACTGCAGCCAGTCCAGAACCCGGAAGTAACCAGCCACTGCCAATTCTCTTCAATTAGACATTCTCTGGTTTGAGTTAGTTTGCATGTTCAACCTATGAGTTCAACTTGTAAACACTGACTCTGTACTTCCGGCTACGTCGCCCGTGACCTTTTGAACGTAATTACGTATTACGTGACGTTACAAACGCGCCTCACAGAATAGAGCAAGGCTAGCATTTGTCCTTAGAAAAGTTACATTTTTGGAATAAGTTTTGAAATGAGCGCTCGTTTCGCATGATAAGACCCTTATTCATCGTCTGGTGTCGTTTAAAGCTGCACTGAAACTCTCATTTGGACCTTGAACCGTTTGGTCCCCATTGAAGTCCATTATAAGGAGAAAAATCCTGTAATGTTTTCATCAAAAACCTTCATTTCTTTTCGACTGAGGAAAGAAATACATGGACATCTTGGATGACATGGGGGCGAGTAAATTATCAGCAAAAGTGTTTTTTCAAAAGTGAACTACTCCTTTAATGACAGTTGTCACAAACATGCATAAAACGTCCTTCATATTCATAATATATGAAGGTGTCATGTCAGTCTTATGCACACACCCCTTCAAGTAAAGTGTTGCCTATTTTTTCATATGCATAATTCAAAGTAGAAAGGGTAAACAATGTATTCTTGTTTGTAAACTGTGAAATACTGATGGACAAAGTCTTTCCACATTCCACCGTCTCGAACGAAACCAAAACTAGGGTCACAAAACACACACGCACAATGAAACTTGGGGCAGCGAGGAAACAATAGCTGAACAACAGGAACAATCTCACCAGAGAGCAATTCACAAACACACATATAGAAGAAACCTCAGTTAACTTCATATAGCACCTGAACGCGCATTTAAAGCCGACAGCATCTGTTCCTGCTCACACACACACACACACACATCACTGCGAACACGTCAAACAAAAGCAGGTTCACTCACCTGTGGACAGGATCATGTTCCCAGACCTCTGGACTTCATCAAACCGGCTGAAAATCACATTCAACCTGAACAAAACACACAGGAGACGAGCTTAATACAAGGTTAAACAGAATAATTCAACACACAAATATACACTGTCACTAGTTTATTGTAAAACAAATTAAATGTGTTATCCCAAAATAAATCACAACGGGATCAATAATTCTTATACATTTAAAAAAAAATCAAATTGAAGAAAATATGTTTTGTAAAATGTTGATGTCAAGAAAAGATGCAGTGATTTTAAAAATAATTATATCTATATATCTAATAATAATCCAGCTTTTAATGTCGTTTATATGTCTATGTGGTGTTTTTAATATGCTTTAAGACAAAACATGTGTAAATTCATCAGTCAACAGGATTGCTGGGTATTTTATCTCTAAAAACGTCTGTTTCCTACTGTCACAAACATGTGACCAATCCCGTCACAGGGGGGCGTGGCTTTTCTCCACTGACTTTCTATGATTTTCCGAAGGCAGTTGTGTTCAAACATAAATAGCTGAATTTACATTAAAACTAACATTTACACTTGCTGTCGTGTTTGTGATCAGGTAATCCGAGCAGCTGTGAGTGAGTGGAGGCGGAGCTAATCTGCATATTGCATATTCATGAGTCCAAGTATACTAAATTAAGTTAAGGGTGTCGAGTTACATTCAAGCTATTTTAAGGCATGAAGAAGATTTTTTTTTAAATATGTAATTTTGATTATCTTGCATTTTGATAATTTGATTATTGTGAGTTTTGACTGTGATGTGTTTTTATTACCGTGACTGAGGCAGTCCCTTTTTCCCCAGATCCATCCTCACTCTTTCTCCCACGTGTCTGTAAATCTCCACCAGGCAGTTCATAGCACCGTCCCGAACCTGAGGGGAATTTATTTATTTATTTAACATATTTATTCATTCATTTTCTTGCAAAATACAGAATAAAAACAAACACCACATAGGGACACTGATACTTTTTTTTTTTAATTATTTTAACATAATGTCTGTATTATAGCAAACTTGTACACTGTATTTATCAAGAGGATTTGAAGAGTTATGTCTGCTTTCTATATTTGTATTGTTCACTGTAATTTTCTTATTGTGTTTTTCTTTTAGGTAGACAATAAGATCTGTCCAGGGACAATGGATTAAAAACAGTATTTTTGGCTAATTTGTATTGCATTCACTTGAAGGAAAAAAATCTTTTTTTCTGAATTAACGAGTTAATTATCTCAGAATTACAAGAATTTTTCATGGAAAAACATTTTTGCTTTGTTTTTCTGAATTAATTAATTGATTATTGCACAGCATTGCATTGTGGTTTTCACGTAAAAATGGTAACCATTCATTCAGTATGTTATATAATCAAATGAGCATGTAGTCGCAGTCCCTGTGATCACCAGCAGGAGGAGCCATAGACTAGCAGACTAAAATCCATACCAAATACAGAATAAAAGTCTGATGTGAGGAAAAACACTCTCACCTGACTAGTGGGGTCTCCCAACAAATGACAAATGTGAGGAACAATCTTGCTAAGGGTTAAGCCGTGGGCTCCATATCTGCAGCACAAAGGAAAAAGACATTTACAATAAAATAGAATTTTAAATGAAACTAAACTGTAAATTTGATGGATGCATACACATTAAGAGTGGAAATAAGGCAAAAGCAAACAGCTTCTCTGGTCCTGTTGTTTTTATGTCTGAAACCGCCCAGCATTCGGTCCCAAACATACTGCAAAAAAAAAAAAGGCTTTTATCAGTTTTAACCACAGTTTAAAAATAGTTTTACTCTAAAGCAGGACAAAAGCGTTTCACCTGTGGATTGGCCGCTTGGTCCATGATTTTTAACAGAAGTGACTGTGCTTGATCTCGAACCTGGTCCTTAGAATCACCTAAACGATCTATTAAACTGGGCAGAACTGAGAGAAGAAGAAACAACACTTTATATATAAAGAGATTATTAGAATTTACATTGTTCTGAGAATCAACAAACGTATGAAAATCAGTGATAAAATGCATATAAGACATATTATTAAATTATTCACCTGTTCCTATTTGCGTTTTGAAGCGTTCCTGTAGTCTCGTCACTAGAGCGGAAACTATGTCCATTCCCAGCAGAGCCACCTTAAAAAAAGACAAAACAATACCTAATCTAAAAATAAGATAAGATAAAAGTAGGATATTTTAATAAAAACATCAATAACCTGCATTAAAGATTAAATTCAGTAACATTTTAATGTCAAAACCGCACGGAGACTCTTTTTTTGAAAGTTAGAGAGTGTATGCAAATTTAAAAGGAGCAAAGGATTGTGGGTAATGCCAACTGCACTGCATTTTAATGTCAGATAATCACAAAAATAAGAGTTTTTTGTGGTAAATAATCACTGAATCCTTTCAATTAAAACATTGTGAATCAAACAAGCACAGTATATCACATGAACAGCAGTGTTTGTCGTTCATCGCTGTCACCATCACTGTGAACGGCAGCGGGACTGAAGGAACACATTGGCTGCACTACTAGAGATAACCTTCCTTGTCTGGGGGTGGATTGGGATGTTCAATGAACGTGTAGTGAGAACAGCCCTGCTAACACCTAACCAACACAACTCGCATCACCTGAACTTCCCAGTTCAGGCTATGGTGCAATTTTTGGAACCCAATTAATGTACAATTTGTAAAGAAAGACTTACTGAAATAGATTTAATTAACATTTCACTATGAATGTCTGCATAATATAGACACTTACATGTGTATCAATCTTTGTTAAAACACACTATAATACATGAAGAACACCCAGCATTAAATTGTCTTCAAAATTTATGATTTAAAAACAAACTTACAGTAATTAATAAAATAAAACATGTTGTGATTGTAGCAATGATCTGCATTGCATTGTTCACCAGCAATGTTTGCATGTTTTATTCAACAGTTTTGACATATATATAAAACATTTTGAATAAATTTGTTTCTTTTTAAAAATCTTTGAATCTATGCGTTTTTACCGGTTTTTACACATAGATTATAATAATATGCGACTATTATCTAGAAACTCTAGCGGCCTGCTATAGGCTAATCTGTGCCGCCAACAGTTTCATAATGAACTGGAAAATATATATATATATATATATATATATATATATAAACTTCTCATAATAACATAAAATGTGCTAACGTTATTACTTTGGTAAAGTATCTGTAAATGAACTAAAAATCAATATTAAATGGCAACAGACTGTGATTTAAATAAAGTAACTTTAAGTTTACAGTATGTATGTTTGAGCAACACTTGCGATCCGGTGTTTTCCGCGTCAGAGTCAGAGGTGTTGAATTTAGCGTGTATTCGGTAACAGCTGGCACCAGTTATGCATTATTTACATATTTACATAATTTCAAACATTTTTGGAAGTGGATTACAGCACTTCTCTAGATTAGCAAAGTTAGACGCGTTTGTAAAGGGGTTTTCCCGCCAAAATAAAACCTCGACTGCAGTTTGGGTCAAAATTCCGTCAAAATAAAAGCTCGACTGCAGTTTAGTTTACGTCAAAATTCATTCAAAATAAAAGCTCAACTTCAAAATTGCATCAAAATAAAAGCTCAACTGCCGTTCCATCAAAATTCCTTCAAAATAAAAGCTCAACTGCAGTTTACAAAAAAAATCCTTCAAAATAAAAGCTCAACTGCAGTTTCCATCAAAATTCATTCGAAATAAAAGCTCAACTGCAGTTTCCATCGAAATTCCTTCAAAATAAAGGCTCAACTGCAGTTTCCATCGAAATTCCTTCAAAATAAAGGCTCAACTGCAGTTTGTGTCAATATAAAAGCTCAACCAAAGTTTCCATCACAATTTCATCAAAACAAAAGCTCAACTGCATTTTCCGTAAAAATAAAAACTCAGCGGTTGATCTCTTATATTCGGAAGTTTGTTTCCGTCACTAAATAAAAACAGAAAAGAAAAGAAAAGAAAAGGTAATTGCGCAATTTGATCTTTTTATTTGGGTTTCATGTCCCCAGACCCCACAAGAGGAACAAAAGTCCATCCACATAGTCTCACAAAATCCTGTAGGAAACACTGCTATATATAGGGTTGCATGAACCAGATGCATGCTTTCTACAGATTACATGCCACATTTATATAACCACATGGCTTTATTACAACATTAGAATGTTTATTCCATCATCACATTCGTCCTAACTGTGACTTTGAGCATGTGTGAGGTAAAATAAGATGGCCCGTGTTGCAGTGGGACCCCTCGCTGTCCTCATTACGGAGAGTGGGGTGATTACTCTCGGCTGGGTTTCCAGGCCAGCTGTGGGACGAGGGCTCTGATTGGCTGAGGAGACTCAGGCGTTCGTGAGCCGTTAAACGCTTGCTAAAGGAGTCCAGAGGTGCGATGAACACATGCACGTTAACTATTGCACAATGTTAAACTTCATCACAGATCTATCAAACTAAAGACTGATTATCGATTCGATTTATCTAATTAAAATGTCTTTTATTCCCTAAATGTCTCTGAGAGTGTCATTACAGTAACATCAGTACAGCTATTACTACCTCATCACTCATGCTGAACTACATTCACTGTAGCCACATCTTCTGATGACTGCGAGTGAAATCCGTGGGATGGATTTCAATATGTGCATTAAAGAGATAGTTCACCCAAAAATGACCTCACGTTGCATTTCTTTCTTCTGTAGAACAGAAACTTGAGCTGCAAAATTAAAAAGATGCATCGACTCTGCATGTGTTTTATGAACTTTATGCATCTGTAGATCAAAGACACACCAGCTGGAGTACAGGAGAGTACTAAAACCACAACAACCGGATTCACGTCACTTTTGTACAATTTTTCCACTCTTGCATCCCCACTGAGACCTAAGCCATCGGGAGTGACACAACAGTTTACAAACAAATGAGAAAATCATCCTCATCTTCACCAACTTAACACAGTCTCACTTTAAAACACTCTTCAAGCACTCCTGCCATCTGTCATTGGTCAAAAAGATACAAAGAAACAAAAGAAAACAGAAAGCTCCGCCCCCAATCTCACGCCATTGGCTGTTTAATCAAATAAACAAATGATAGATCTCCACCAGTTCGTCAACTGACAAAACCATCAGACAACCATCAGGCTGCAAACACTGCGCTCTTCACACAGTCGGTGAGCTATTTTAATAATCTCAGGCTGAATCATCATCACTATTCCCACGCAGATACATGATCTCTCTCAGTGTAGGACGAGAGTTTAGTAATGTGAGAAGCGCTTATCAACAAAAGAGACTGCAGTTTTCTGTCAAAATAAAAGTTTAATGAAGAGAAATTAAGACAGACACACATATTATTGTAATTCTACACTGTCAATGTAAAAATAAAAGATTATTATTAAATAAAATATAATTTAGTGCAAGGCAACGATTAATCGCGTTTACATAATACATGTGTGTGTGTACTGCTTATAATTATTTTGTATATATAAAAATACACACACACACGCATATATGTATATATATTTAAGAAATATGTGCATGTACATATTGTATGTATATTTATGCATAATTTATATTATATATAAATATTAATATTTTATATATAAATAACACATTTTTCTTAAATATATACATGCATGTGTGAGTGTGTGCATTTATACAAACACTAAACACAAACCTTTATTTTGGATGCGATTAATCATCGCCCATCACTAAAATATGTATTATTTGTTATAGCCAAATTGGTATTTTTAACTCAAAATTTTGGCCAAATTGCGCAGCCCTACAAACACAGAACATCTTCCATTTTTATTGCATTTTCAATCGCAATGACAATTTTGATCAGAAAATTCCTATATATTTCACATTAAGTCGTACAGCACTAACCTTCATTGACATTAACACGCATGCGTTTTTCCGTCAAAATGAAGGTTTAATGGTTTAACGTTTGAAAGGAAAATAAGACAGCTATAAATATTAGTATTGTAATTGTACACTTGCAATGTAAAATTTAATTATTATACTATTTTTCTTATATACTCCTTTTATTTATTTTACAGTGATATATTACCATGGTAATAGTACATTATTTAGTTTTTATTTAGTCATTTATATTATTATTAGTATTAGTATATTATTATTATTTTTTGTGTGAAAATTTTTGGCGATCACATAATGTCAGTGGAAAATAACAGGCTTTATCTAAAACGATAAACAAACTTATATTTCATTCAGAACTGAAATTAATTATTAAAAATAGTTCTGTGTTTGTTTCGGACTTTGAATGATAATTTTGTTTAACAGACTATCAGACATGTTTAACCTGGTTCTCATATTTACAATAATATTACTTGTTAATTCAAACATTTTTGATAACCTAGTTATGATCAATGTGTTTGATATGAAGTGATTTTCTCCAACAAAACATTGTTGTCAGGGTAAAGCATCAACCATCAGAATATAAATCAGTGAAAAATCAGACACATTAAAAGAAACAAGAATTCAATGCCAAAATAAGCATAAACCACATTTCTCATTTAATACACACTGCCAGCCATCTAAAAATGCAGTCCTGTGAAATTATAAACCAGAGTTTCCACTCAAACTCAAGCTTCAGAAAAGACAAACTCAAGCACAGTCCCGCTGAACTGGTGAGAACGGGAGTGAGTCGCCCTTCCTGAAATGATAACAAATGCCTTTATCATCCTCAGCAATCATTTCCACCTCTACAACATTAAGCAGCGTGTGCAGCAATACTATGCAACTCCAATGCTGTGCACACATATAAAACATGTATAAAAACACACGTATAAAACATGTATATGCATGTTTAGTGAATTACAGACTGCTCAGTTTCTAATAGACAAAATGCTTTCAGCAGATTCAGATTCAAGTTAAGTTTGGTTTATTTATATAGCACCATTAAAACATTGATCAAATAAATATAAGCAAATGCAGTAGAAAACTAATTTCACAAATTAAATTTTCACAAAAAGAGACATTTTCGCATCGGAACAGAGCAAGGCGACCATTTGAGCTTATAAAACTTAAACTTTTTTTTTTTAAATGAGCGATTCGTTTCGCTTGATCAGACCCTTATTCGTTGTCTGGAATCGTTTAAAGCACTTTGAACAGTTTGCACTAAAACTGTCTTTTGGACTGTCTTGAACCGTTTGGACCCCATTGAAGTCCATTATATGGAGAAAATCCTGGAATGTTTTCATCAAAAACCTTAATATCTTTTCGACTGAAGAAAGAAAGACATGGACATCTTGGATGAATTACTCCTTTAAGACCCATTGAATCTGAATCTCAGACACTTTAATACTTTTTAAGGCCTTTTTTAGGAAAACTTTAAGATTTTTAAGGACCCGCAGCCACACTGAATAGAGATAGAAGTTCAGATAGATATGAGAGATAGGGATATATCCAAACTCTCTCACCTTGAAATTGCTTGCGTTGACCCATGAGGTTGCCAGACTGTCCATCATCCGGTCCAGCATGGTCTGATCATTTTCCAAGTCATGTGACTTCTGTCTGTCCAGAATGTACTCTATGATTTCCGGTCCAACTTGAAACCGACGTCCAACCTCTTTCTGCGTGACCTGTGCCACTATGTACTCCATGTTGGGCTCCATGACTTCGTCAAGACTGACCACGGCTCAGGAAGACAACACATAAAAACTCAAATACTGGCCAGAAAACAACCTGTGATCTTGTCAATCCGAAGACCGAATCCGAGAGGGCGCAGGACGTGCGAATGCGGGTGTGTGGACGGCACCGGTGCAACATGTGTTGATATTAAAACCGACGGATCAAACACTGCTGGTGCGAAACCTTGTCAAACGGCCAGTCCATCACTGTAACCAAGTCCAGTTCCACGTCTCAGGTTCAAGTTCTGCAATACAAATTAAAACAATTATTTATTCACAGGTCAAGTAATATAAAAAGTCTCTGCCATAAAGTGAATGATCACTTTAAACCCATCAATCTTACATATAAATAGACAAAATATCTTACATGATGGTTGATGTGCTCGGATTATCTTTATAAATTAAAAAATTAATACTGATTATAAGCGTGTTTATAATACAGTTTTTTTTATGATAAAGATGTATGAATGTACGAATATGTAAGAATAAATGGCTACACTTTATTTTAAAGGGGTGGTAAAATGCCATTTTCATAAGATGTAAAAATAAATCTCTGATGTCCACAGAGTGTGTGTGTGTGTGTGTGTGTGTATGAAGTTTTAGCTCAATATACCCCACAGATATTTTTATATAGCATGTTAAAGTTGTCACTTTTTGAGGGTTTGCAAAAACGCATTGTTTTGTGTCTGGCCCTTTAAATGCAAATGAGCTGCTGCAGAGGGCGGGGTTTCAAGAGCTCGCATGTGTTAGCAGCTGCGATCACGCAGACACACGCTAAAATTACAGAAACCGTTCTGCCTTTAATGTTAAAACAGAGTCAGTCAAAGATGGAGAGAATAAGAAGTCTCTGAATGGTTAGTTGATGAATTTATGTTGCTTAACTATCTTCAATTAGCATATTCTCTCAGGATAATCTAAATCGCTCGTTGTGTTGTGTGATGCACACAGAGTGACTTTATATTGCACGTGAAAAGACGGATGATACAGTTCGAGCTGACTCGACTACAACAGGTCTTCCTCTCATCAACATGGACTGAGTGTTCTCAGGGGCGGGGCTTATGTAAATTGTAGGGTCGGTGATGTCACAAAAACACACCTTAAAAAAAGAAGGTTCTAGGAAACAAGCTACTTTTATTTTCATTATTGTTCTGTTCTGATTCTCATTAAACTGAAAGGATTTGTTGTGGGGAGAGAGGAACTAAAACACCCTGTGTTTATAATGCTTAATAAAATACGACTTATAGTCTCCCCCTCTCAAAAAAACATATTTGTTATCATCCCTATTATAGGCTCAACTTCTCTTTTATTTGTCCTATGGTAAAAACAATGATCAACCATATGTAAACGCACAGTATTACTTTGAATTTTCAAAGAACACAAAGTACAGTGGCAGTAATATTTTTATATTAAATGTAATGTAATAATTACCATATTCAAATACCTTGATATTTATGACATTTTATGGTGTGGTGATGATTTTATGGTATTGTCATGGTAATTTCTTGTAAGTGATTCAAATGGTAAAGATGATGTCACATGTGTCACGTGAGAACATACATGTACCCTATATTTGAAGACATTAGCAGTCACAGTTCACCATTAACATTAAGCATTAATGAAGCAGCTGTTGTGATTGCTAACCTAACTTTAGCAGTGTTTAATTTCACCGAGCAGTTGTTTAGCAGCTGTCTGGCTAACAGATCTCAGTATAAACAGGACGGGCTGCATGACACTTAGATGCTAAACAAACCCCGGGCCTTTCAGGGAGGACTCAATGAGGATTACGCGCTAAAAAATACGATCAAAACATACGGATAAAACAGTAGCGACGCTAGCAAGCGTCTGGATGTCGTTGCTTGGTAACGCCGATGAAGAATGTTGGTTGTGTTATTAGTGCACGAGGCCCAAAAATACAATGTTTACAACACGCGCGCGACCTTAGGTATTTTAAAATATAAAAAAACTTAACGTGCATTTTTTTTTACACACAAAATATAACAAGTGCATGCTGAAAATATTCTTAACTGATTTATTTAACCTGCTTAAACATGATTCAAATAAAATGCATTTACCTGCCAAGCAAAACCGAGTAATATTAATACATGTTACAAATATTAGTATAGTATACAGCATATATAAGTAGCTGTATATAATGCAAGTGTCATTTGTCTTGTTTGTACATTTTTCACTTGTTTATGTTAAATGAGATCCGGAAGAAAACGTTTGATTTTAATGATGTTTAGATATTTTACTGAGGAAAAAAGATACGATACCACATTTTGCATGACTAACAAAAAAGTACCTTGGTTTTTCCCATGGTATTTTTTATGAAGTAGCTAACACATAGCCTAAATGTGACACACAATTTCACTCGTTTAAATTATACTTCCTAATTCCCTTCTAGTAGCACGTGGATTCTTCCACATGGCATCAACTCATAATTAAACTATATACTAGGATAAAAGAGTGTAATTGTACTGTAAAAGGTTTGGGGGTGACTTTTAAAAATGCAAAAGGAAGACCAACCCAACTGAGTGTACAGAATGACTAATGAATAAATGAATGCAAACAATGATCGAGATGGAAATGAAACAAGAAGATGCAACTACAATGTCACAGTACAGCTCACGTTAATGTTTATTTTGCATGCATGCATGACAGTAAGATGTATACACTGTGTCATATGCTGTTGAATATTACTGTATGCATAAACTACTTTCCCTGATAATGCATCCAAAGCCCATGCTGAGTCAGAACGAAACTAGTGATAAAGGCTGTGAAAAAGGTCGTTTGATAACGGACGTACCTGGCATATCTCGCTCTAAACCCTCTACATGGGAACCGTTAGCGGTGGGTTGATCATCAGTTGATATTTGGAAGGAAACAGCAGAAATCTCCGCCCATTGTGCGGCTTCAAACATCAAGATGACACTGCGCATGCGCCAGATTCAGCCGAGATAGAACGCCATCTGCTGTCTGATGAACTCAAAAATGGGCCAGTATGGCAAGCCGTTTTAACGTTTATTCATTCGCAGGATATGAACTTGATATCAACAATTACATTTTCACTAGTTGAAATGCCAATTCCTGATATCAGGAATTAGATTTTTATACAAGTAAAAACGATATTAACAATGACTTCATCACTCTCAGAAACACGAATTCTTGATATCAAGAATTTAAACTAGTAAAAATGATAAATCTTTTATATCTGTTATTGTATTTTCACTAGTTAAATCTCAAATCAATTCTTGATATCAGGAATTGATTTCTTACTAGTTGAAAATCCAATTCCACATATCAGAAGTACAGTTCAACATGATTGCGCAGTTAACAATGTCAATGTTTGTTCCTGGTATCAACAATTGAATTGCTACTAAAACTTTTCATTTTTATATCAATAATTCGATCGTCACTAGTGACAATGTTAATTTCGGATATCTGTAATGAGATTGTTACCAGTAAGAAAAGCATTTTAGACATCTGAAATTACTCTCCTAATATCAGAAATACATTTACAGATATCAGAAATAACAAATGCAACATGTTGAAATACATTTATCAAGAATTAACATCAACTAGTGTAAATTGAGTTCTTGAAATCAGGAATTTACTTGTTTTTATTTATATCATTTATATTTATGAATATTATATTTTACCAGTAATAATTCTGATGTGTGAAATTAGAATCTCAACTAGTAAGAATTAAGAAATAAGTTCTTGACATCAACAACTGAATACGAATGACATTTAGCTAGTGAAAATACAATTACAGATATCAAGAATTAGTTTTTACTAGTTGAAATTTAATTCTTGATATCAACAATTCATATAGGCTATCTAGTAATGACGTCATTGTTGATATCAACATTTTTACTAGGGCTGGGTATTGTTAGGTATTTCACAATTCGATTCGATTTCAATTCTTGAGGCTTCGATTCGATTCGATTCGATTCAATATTGATTTATTAGCTTCGATATCGATTCAATAATAAGTAAACAAGTAATTAAGTGCCTGAGTATATTTTTAAATAATGTGCGCAGTATTACCAATATTAAAGAACAATTTGACCCCAGCATGTTTGTTTCCTGTCATGGTTTATTCAGCAGAATAAACTGTACAATATTGTATGTGTTGAACTGTGACAAGTACAGTGCTTTAACAACCTCTAAAGTGCATGTATAAGAAAGTATATTTCTTTCTTCCTATACATTCAAGTTACAAAAGAAATGTAAACAGAAGCACAAAATGTGCATACTCAAAAAAAGTCTAATATTATATTATAATTATAATTTTGTAAACAATAACACTTAACAACTGATCACACTTAATAGCAATTGCGAGTTATCAGGCCAATTCTAAGGGGAAAAAAAGACTAACCTTTTTCCCTCTCAGAATAGTTTATATCTCACAATTCTGACTTTATATCATGCATTTCTGACTTTATAACACGCAATTGCGACTTTATATCACGCAATTCTGACTATATCCCGCAATTGTGACTTTATATCTCGTAATTCTGACTTTATATCTCGCAATTGTGAGAAATAAAAGTCAGAATTGCGAGATGTAAACTCCCAATTGTGAAAAAAAAAGTCAGAATTGTGAGATAAAAAGTCGCAATTACCTTTTTTATTTTCCATTCTGTGGCGGAAACAAGCTTCCTTAGTTCCCGGCTTACAGTGGAATCCAAAATGAGCCCAAACGTCGGCTTTTAATGTTGGTGCAGGCTTGAATCAGGCTTGAACGGAGTGCAGCTGCTGTCCGTCATCGCGCTGTTTTGCCAAAGCGCGACTTCTACAACGCTGAACGCTCTCACTAGAGTGTAGCCCACAGCGCCGCCACTGGCCTGGATGGCTGAATCGATTCATAGGATTTGATGAATCGATATTGAATGGGCTCTATGCACGGCGTTATTTCCGGTGAAGGATTAAGGATGCTCGATAACTTCCGCCGATCATAGAGTCCAATGCAATACCGAGAATTTATATTGAATTTTATACTCCATGGTTATACTAAAGAAACGTTAGTCACAAAAACAGATAAAACAGACACCCCTCGTTGTGTTTATGCTTCTTTTAAAAATTATATTAAATAAACATAACTATATATAAAATTAGATCTAAACGTATGTGCGTTTCGTTTCAAAGACGGGAGGACAGTAAATATTGAAGACTCTGCCATAATCCCGTTTTCTCCGGTTTTCCTCCGCTTTAATCTACACAACCGGAAATGGACGAGCATCCTTACGTCAAATGCGGAACTTATGCGTGCATATAGCCCATTGAGAAGCAAAAAATTGCAATGCATTGATGAATCGATATTTTTACCCAGCCCTAATTTTTACTAGGGGAAATGTAATTCCTGACATCAAAAATTGCCTTTGTTAGGAATGAATAAATGTTAAATCGGCTTGCCATACTCCTTGCGCCTTCATTATTGAAATAAATTCTGAAATGCATGCAGACTTCCCAAAAGCTTGTTAAAACTTATTTTTAGCAACATCAAGTAAAAATAATGAAGATTGACAAATATAAAGTTTTATATCTATTATATTTGGCGCTCAACAAGAGCTGTCCATCATTCACGCGTTATTTTACTCCTCCCATCATTTTTTCCTCCGACGACACACGAATCCAAACGCTCTTTGAGAACATGTCGCTTGGCATTGAATG